>JBBBDQ010001439.1:2090000-2147500 GCA_037127315.1 Ascarosepion bandense | reverse complement strand
TTGTGGTACAGTGGATATCAGCTCGGATCGAGAAATCGGAGAGTAGATTTCGAATTCTAATTGAATCGTTACATTCAATTACGTGCAAATACCCTTGGGAAACATATTAATCTGTTTCTTCTTCCTCCAGCTATGGGTTAAATAGCAGAAAAATTTGGATTATATAGCTTTGATTAGCAACCACTCTACCGAAGAAATTAATACTGCTGGAAAATATTCTACCCAGTCAGTCACATTCTTTCGAGACATGATAACCTAAGAGCCTATCAGGTATGACACTTAATTGAGTGACTGAATATTTCCCACTTACACATACGTTAGAAGCCTCATACTAGTTGGCAATCTGTCTCGCCTTTTGGTAAGTTAACTTTGCTTAAAAAGAGGAATTATTTTTTCAGTATTCATAGCTATAAGTCTCCCTTATTTCAGGGTGAGGTAGAAAATCAGTTGGATAAAGAAATAATAAGTTTTTGCTTATCCATCGGAACTGATCTATTAGAAGACGGAAAATGTGACACAGAGATCCGAAGGCGAATTGGCATAGCGAAGAACGCATTACATAAGTTGAGTAGAGTATTAAGACACAGAAAAAATATTTTTAGAAACAAAGAATACAGTTTAGATTTCTATGTGATATCAGTTCTTCAATATGACAATGAATGCTGGATAATATCATCAAAGATGAACGAAAAACTTGAAGCAGTTGAAGTGTAGTTCTACAGAAGGATGCTGCCTACATTGTGGATCGAGCATGATGAGCTTTTGGATAGGATGGAAACAAAAAGGAAATGAATACTGAGCATTAGGAAGAGACAGCTAAAGTTCCTGGAACATGCAATGAGGAAAGAGCTTGGAGAACCTGATATTAACAGACCAGACAGAGGGGGGAAAGCAACAGGGGAAAGCGGATAACATATTTGAAAGGCCTGAGCAGGTGGATATCAGAACAAGAGTTTTGTGGTGTAACAGGAGATAGCGTGCTAAGAGCCACCAGTGTTAGGGATACATAATAAGCCATGATCGCCTAGTTCCTGTAAGGACATGGCACATAGAAAGAAGAAGAAGAAGAAGAAGAAGAAGAAGAAGAAGAAGAAGAAGAAGAAGTTGATGAAAGATAGAGGAACAAAATTCTTCTTCTTTGTGTGTGTGTGTGTGTAGTTGTGTGTGTGTGTGTTTGTGCATGTATGCTTGTGTGTGCGCGTGTATATGTAACGGTGTGAACATCGGGGGAAATATTTTTAATTTAATCAGGAAAAAAAAAGTTAAATCTAGTATCAATCATTATCTATTGCCTTCTTAATTCCTCTTCTTTTATTGTCCTCGTTCTTGTATAATGTTTTGCTTTTTCGTATGTTTTCAAGCTCAGTAACCTGCTGTATCTTAGTGGCTTTATCGCGTTTCCTAGGGTGAAATGATTAAAAATGAAAATCAGAAATGACGCACAATCATTACACTGTTGCATTAATGTTGGAAAAACGGAAAAAGGAAAATAAACATGGGAATCGTTAATAATAAACAGCTATTTCGGAAAATCACTTTGCGTAAAACAGCGATATTAAATGTAAATAAAACACATATAGTAACCAAGCAATTAGAATATTGGCTTTCTAACTATAAAACCCGTCTGCGAATCTCACGCAGGGGAATTCTTGGAAACGGGCTGGAGAGTCGATCCGCTCATAAAGTGCTTGAAAATAATTCTGACCGTGCTGGTTGTGTTCACGCCAGAAACTTTAACTAAATTCCGCCCAGGCTACTTAAAGCAGAAACCATAAATTGCCTATGTAGTAATCAGCTAGCCAGCCGAGCATATAAACATCGCCTGATAATTTGCTTCCATATCAAATATTGGCGCATATGAAACTTTTAGTTGCATGAAGGTAGTAAATAAGTACCTTTAATATATTGAGTTCTGCGTCGTTTCTAGATTCCCACGCTACTACATAAGACAATATGAACAAAAAGGGTAATTTCTTTTTGGTATTCCTTTTATTAAGAGTGGCAACTTGGATTCTAAGAAGTAGTTGCAGACTGACATCACAGGAACGTATGCCACATGTTGGCTTAGCATCGTTGTACTGATATCATATTTTAACATATATTTGTCGAGATTGCACAAAAATAACTTGAAATAGTAAAGAGCCAATTTCTTTTTGGTATTCCTTTTATTAAGAGTGGCAGCTTGGATTCTAAGAAGTAGTTTCAGACTGACATCACAGGAATGTATGCAATATGTTGGCTTCGCATCGTTGTACTGACATCATATTTTAACAGATATATTTGTCGAGATTGCACAAAAATAACTTGAAATAGTAAAGAGCCAATTTCTTGAATAATATAACAGTTGGCTTTAACCAAGTTTTCCAGATGACTTCGGAATCTCCTACTATTCTATTCTGCAGGGAGGTCTGTTTATGTTTGTGAATCCTGCCATAATCCTTATTTCTAGTTCATCTTTGGTGTTGGTCTCTCGTTGGTGTTGGTGAGGAATTAGGTATCAGGGGTAATGTGGTCGCAGAAATTTTCCGATAGCCATTACTGAATTTACCGGCTAATGTGGTTGACATAGTGTTTTTAAGCAGCCACCAGGGTAACACTATCTTCTCAAAACACGAAACACTCAATATTGGCTTCCATGTTGAGGTGGAGGCTATTTGAGATCAATAAAAGCATAATGTTGCTATCATTAATAATCCCTTCAAAACAATCTTAAATGTTCGTATTGAAGCTTCCGAAACCAATGCCTAACAGTACAGCAAAACGCTTCAAAATTTATGGTGAATTGAAGGGCTTCATGGTTCTCTTCTTACAGACGGTGCTTCACTGACAGTGTTACCCTTTGCAGTCGATAAAAAAATAACAAGAATGCGTATGGACGAAATTTTAAAACAATAATAATAAACTAGTGAAAATTTACCGATCCCACCCTATATATATTTGTTTTTGTTCATCGGACTCCAACTAGATTTGAAACTTCTGTGTTTCGTAAAGCCTCGTTTTCGGGATTGTACACGCGGTGGGATTCATTTTGTCCAAGAAAACGAATAATAAATTTAATTCCCAGTTGATCCTGACAAAGAATAGGAATCAAACCGGTCGGAAGTTATTGTATGTATTTGTTTTATTCCATCTAATGTTATTCTATCATCCATAAATGCATTTTAAATATGAAATTGACTTTGTTTCTTGCCATTATAAAATACTGCACGTGCAATAATTTATTCAAATATATATATATATATATATATATATATATATATATATATATATATATAAATTGTAGGAGGATTTGAAATAATTAGGTAATTCATCGAGTTTTATTAGACCTCAACAGAATGCAGAAAGCATTAGACTGCCGTTTCGTCCTATATTTGGGACTCATCAGAATTTATATATATATATATATATATATATATATATGATGGACCCTCCCGTCGATTTCGACGTATGAGGTCTAGACAACTGTTCAATTCGGCGTAGCATGCCTGCACGTAATCAATTGTAAATGGCATTTGATTCCTGCAAGAGACTTGCAAGCAAGCCCACAATGGAGGCAAGAAGGAAGATTGCACGAATGATCGGCTGGGACAATTGTAAATGCTTTGGTTCTCTCACGTCTTACGCGCAGTTGGTCAATCTCAGTCTCAGAGAACTGTTCAATGCCCCTCTGGCAGGCAGATCTCCATTTATTTCGTTGAGAGCCAATTCGTTCAAAATCACGGTGAGGAATATTTGTACATGTCAAATTCATTTTCAGCTTATCCTTAAAACGAAGCAGAGGTCTACCCACATTCCGCCGTCTACTGCTGAGCTCACCGTACATCACTTGCTTTGGTATCTGGTCATCTTCCATACGTAAGACATGTCCTGCCCAACGCAGCTGTGATTGCATCAAAAAGCTTTCAATTCCGCTAATACCGCTGTGCGTGAACAGGTCCGCATTAGACATCTGATTGCCTAGGGTGAGACCACAAATTGTTCTAAGGCAATTTTTTGGAAGACATCAAGCTTCTGGATGTGATTATGATAGACTGTCCATGATTCTGATCTATAAAGCAGCATCGTTAGCACAACTGCTTTATACACAAGTACTTTAGTCCTTAGGCTAGTCCCCCTATCATCCCATAATTGATGGAGCAGTTTCCCAAAAGCACTATTTGCTTTCGCAATTCGATTAATGATTTCATCATCAAGAGAAGCATTCCAATTAACCTTACTTCCAAGATAGGTAAAGTTTTTCACATATTTGGGATCTTTACCATCTACTCGGATTGGTATATCGGGAAAGCTGTGTACTGTTGGCCGCTGCTTTACACCCAGAACTTGCTTTTGTGTAGGGCGAATCACCTTTGTTTGAATCACCTTTGTTTTCTTGATGCTGATTGTCAGGCCAAAAGCCTTGCAAGCAGCGGAAAACCTATCTACAAGCAGTTGCACTTCCTCCTGAGAAGTTGCACAGAGTGCAGCGTCATCTACAAACAAAAGATCCCTAATGATAGTTTGTCGAATGAGGGTCTTAGCTTTGAAACGCTGCTGGTTGAAGAGATCACCACTTGTTCTGAATTTGAACAAAGCAACCAGCACAGGTGCCATTACGCAACCCTGTTTGGTACAATTTGTCACATTGAAAGGTTCTGAAGACTCACCATTTGAAACAACAGATGCCTTCATTCCATCATGAAAAGACATGATTACATTTAGCATGTTGTCGGGTATTCCAAACTTTTTCAAAACCTTCCAAGGAGCTGCACGGTTAACTGTGTCAAAGGCCTTTGTAAGGTCAATGAAAAACATATACAGCTCTTCGTTCTTCTCTCGGACTTTCTCAGCAACCTGGCAGAGAGAAAAGATCATATCGACAGTACCTCGACTAGCACGGAAACGGCACTGAGATTCGGAGTAGATATCGTCAACAAGGTGTTTGATTATTCTGTTGAGAATAAGCCTTGCCAAGATCTTCCCTGCAATTGATAAAAGTGAGATGCCACGATGGTTGTCACAGATGTTCCTATTGCCCTTGTTTTTATACAGGTGTTGAATTAGTGCATCTTTGAAATCCTGAGGGACATTTCCATTTAGTCGGATCTTCACAAAGAGACTATGCAACTTTTTCACCAGTTTCTGATCACCGTACTTAAAAATCTCAGGAGGTAAGGCGTCTTACCCAGATTTTTTGCCTGAAGAAATTTGCTTGATAGCAACAAAAACCTCATGTATTGCTGGAAGGAAAGAGAGTTCAAGAATTTTCAGAAATATATATATATATATATATATATATATATATATCCAGGTGAAGCCGACCAACAGTTTTAAAATTCAGAATTCTCCGGCATTTTTTCCTGTTTTTTTTTAGTGCTCATTACAGCAAATATTGTAGAGCATAATATAAGTAAGTTCCTTTTTGAATTAAAACTAATATAGTTTACATTGTGACACGGAAATTTCTGTTGCGAGATTTTTACCTTGTATCAGGCAATGTTACATTATTGTAAAAATATGGGTGTGTAGGTGTGTGTATGCACGTGTGTATGTGTGTGCGCCGTCACGGGGGGTGTCCAAAAACGTAATCACTCTTAAAATTAAAATGAATTAATTTGTTTTTCATTAAAAGCAAAATAAATTTTAATGTTAAATTCGATTAAACGCTTCGATCGATCGATCGATAGTTAGATAGATAGATAGATAGATAGATAGATAGATAGATAGATAGATAGATTCTTTTATTAAAAAATATTTTTAGAATGCACATGCTTATGGGAACTTCTTTCTATTTTTTTACTTTGTTTTTAACACCTTTGTAATACGTCTATTGGTCTTCATATTTGAAAGCTGAGTTACTTAGTTGTTATACGAGATATACACTTGGGCGATCATGTCTCGAAAGAGTGATTGGGCAGAAAATTATCCCGCAGTAGGTTACCAGCGCTATGGAAAGCAATCTGTCCTGTTATTTAACCCATGACTGGAACGCAGTGACAGATTAATACCTCTGCCAAGGGTATTTCCGCGTAAGGAATTCAACTGGAATTCGAATCCTGCTCCCCGATTTGTCGTTCCGAGTCGATATCCACTACACCACAACGCACATCTAAAAGTACTAATTATTCTTTGGGTAGATTTGAGAGATATTATGAAGCAAATACGCTCTCTGACGAAACTGCCTTTAAAAATAAGAAACAGCTATATGACCTGGCATGTCTTAGATCGCACTGTCACACACACACACACACACACACACACACACACACACACATATATATATATATATATATATATATATATATATAACGTAGCACACTTGGTATACTATCCAGGTAAATTCCGATACAGACGAACTTAAAAGAACTCAATGTTAAATTCATTTATTTAATTTAACAGACTAATATAATTTAGAAAAGATTTTTGATACACTACGATTTCAATGGGTAATACATATTTCGCCGCATAATGATGTTATAATTGCGGCTCTTCAGATCCAAATGGTACAACAGTTGATCCTCAAAATATCCACCCACCACAGACGCTCACATGTCCATATTTAGAATAGACATTTGTAACTAATTTACAAAAGAATTCTCGCTTATTTAAAAAGAACCCCAAAGAATAGAAAAAACAATAAAGAAAAAGCAGACGATTGATTTATAGAAGTAAGAGAAAAAAGAAGTAAAATCCAGAGAAAAAATTTTAACTTCATGTATCGACAACATAACGTCTATATCTTTATTTTATTTGTATCACTTTCAGCTTATTGTTAGTGAAAAGAGTTAACCTTAGAAGGCGCATCGAGTCACATCGACGCAGACTAGTATCTGCCATGCTGATGAAAGTTAGAAAAGCTTCTCTCAGTAAATTGATAGGGATGCCTTAAAGTCATTCCTTGTTCCCATTAACAACAGAATGCAGATCAGCTGCTAATTTGACCTCACCGAACAACTCAATCTTACTAGTACAACTATTTGCTTTCTAAGCAAATAGCAAGTATTAATAATAATACTTTTTATTAGAATATTGCTTGATGTATTCGGTCTGTTTTATTATTCTTAAATAAAGAAAAGAAAAAAAACTGATAACAAAAAACGAACACTGTCAAATATTCGTCCCGGTATTTTAACAAAAATTGCTTTTACCAAAATTTCAACCAATTAGAATTTGCATACTCCGTCTTTAACAGAATCTATTGTGGTCCCAAATCGGGCAGCGCGTCGACATATATGTCTATTAGAGAATCATAATGGAATTTAACGAGCGACCAACAAACACGCCGCCGTCAACTTGAATGGCTTTGATCAGCTGTAATGGTCACGTAATTGCAGCTTGTTCAATAGAATTATGAGATTTGCAAACTATCAATGAACACCGCTTGTCTGCTTTTTAACAACGGTCTTATTTTAATGTTCTCTTTCTTTATTTGCCTGTTTCTAATTTGCGTAAAGGTAATCGCATACTGCGCGCTAATAATGATGGTTTATATTTAAAACGTTGTATCCGATTTCATTTGTCAAAAGATTGGATTGTATTACCGAGTAATGTATTGTTTTAGACCAGTGGTTTTCGACCATTTTTGCTTCATCGCCCACTTTCACATGAAATGATTTTCCACCTAAAACCTCTGTAGCAAATGTATAAGATAATAATAATATTTTTGGGGAATTGCTTTTATTACTAGTTCATAAACTGATATTTAGCTGTATTAAAAACTACCAATTGGAAGTAACAGATAACGCTAAATTATGCGTCTGCTTTAGCTAATGTTACTTCAGTTTGAAAAACAAACGAAAGCAGATTGCCCATTGAAGACTATATATATATATATAACTAGCAGTATAGCCCGGCGTTGCTCGGGTGTAATGAAAGCTTTAAAACTAATCCATTGTCCTGGAGCTCAGACTCTATGGACGTTGGCACTAAAGATTAAAAAGCAATAGTTGTTTCCAGTTATAGCAAAACCGTAGACTGAAAGAAAAATGAATGGATGTAAGTTAAATTTTGATTTCCTGGTATCGATATCAAATAAGTTTATTTCGACGTAAACTGAATTTTGAAGGCTAAATATGTCCCCGAAGCAAGCGCTATCATGGCTGAGATTAAGAACTACGATTATACCTACTTAGAGCCAAACCCAAAGCAAAAACTAAAATAAAAGGGCTGAAGAAATACAGACATACAGGCAGATAAACAGACACACACACAAACATCTTGCCTTATATATATATATATATATATATATATATATGATCGATTCTCTGCACTATTGTAAGAACTGCAACCTTGAAACTTCTGAATATCGTTTCTTATGTCTTTGTCTATGAGTGCATCAAATTTGATTAAAATGGGACCACTCCTTCTATAACCCAATTTTTTCGATTATCGATTTTCGATATTTCTCTGCGGTACCTTGACACAAAACCTAGCCAAGAACACTCGCAGACGCTGATAATATAACTGTGTAAATTTTCAAGAAAATCGGTTCAGCCGTTTCGGAGTCTATAAGTAACGGACGCACACACAGACAAGTTCCATTTATAAATAAGTTTAGATTAGTTTTATGGTAAAGGTTACTTATTCTACCAGATTCATTTCAAGCAAGGTGAGAGTACCACTATTACGCAGGAGCTTACAAGGACTAAAGTAATAGAAAAAAACTGAGTATAAGAAAGAATAATGAAATGATAAAAGATGAGTGAAATACATAAAAGATAGATAAGTATAAATGATGTTGCATTTTAATTTTTGAAGATTGTAGTTACCAAGGAAGCACGTATATGGAAGGGAGTTCCACAGACGGAAAACGCAAGAAAATAAACTGTTGGAATAGGAGTGTTGGTAGCATTTAACTATTTCAACAGTAAAATGGTGGGACCTCCATGCCAAGCTTAAATTCATGTAGTCGGAGAACCATGGAAAAAGAGGCACGCCACGTCGATGAGAATATGGTCAAAGTCAAAATGTCAGATGTCAAGATGTCTATTCTATATATAAACATTAAATATGCTTATTTTTAACACTATCCGTTCATACTCATGAATAAACTTCCATGTTTTATAATTGAAAGAAGTGAGAAATGCACTGCAAATTTTAAATATATTTTAGCTTTCCACTTCTTAAGTTCCCAAGTTCTGTCAGTCTTTACATGTTCCGTTGAAAATATTGAACAATTCCGACAGAATGAATAAATAAGTCAAAATTCGGATATTTAATCTGATAACAGTAGAATATTTTTGTATACTGATAAATTTGAATTAATTCGCCTTTTCAGTGCTATCCAAAATTTCGTGAATTAATTATTGTACGTATGTGTGAATGTGTTCATGCGTGTGTGTCTGTATTTTGCATTACAGACAATGTATGTTGCAAATCTTGATTAGTGCATGTTGTTTATTTGAACTCTCTAGGTAATATAAGTTTTCATGGACCTATCCTATTGATTTAAATCTGACAATAATACAGCCTATTAGATGTCCATCTCTGAGGTCATCTACGGTTAGTCGAAAAAAAAATGTCATATCATTTCAATTTAAACGTAGCAATCTGTAACAGCTTACTATATTGGCTGAATAACATTGAAGTTATATGATGTTAGTCAAATCGGTTATTTGTATGTCTCCTAATATCATCATAATAAAATTTAAACCAAATAACTCTACTTTAAACACATTATACAGAGTTATTAAGCTTAATATTAACGGCAAAATATATCCTGTAAGCATTTAAACAACCTTTGTTCATTTTTTAGGAAGTTCATTTCGAACTGGACGATCAATTTTTCCCTTATTCTTCTTATTTAATGGTGGTTTCTTAACTGCTACACAATTTTTAAGCCCAGCAGTATGAAGATATCTTTTAATAGTAGTAACAGATACTGGATATTGTCGAGTAGAATTCATTTCAATTGTTAATTACTGAGCGGTGTTTCTTTTATTCCTCTTGCTGGATATGATCAAATGCCTATTCTCTACAATAAATGTTAATCTGGGCCTATCGATTCTTTTTCTTTCACAAAGTCGTTGAAGGCAATAATGCACGCCGTTTCTTAATAGGCTTAAATTTTTAGCGATAACACGTTTAGAATATCCTTTTTTCGAAAGAATTTCAACCTGAGCGCTTTTTTCATTGCTAATCTGTTTCTTCGTTGCCATTTATACCGTAGTAATATGGTTTACAAAAGTAAATTATACCGCAGTGATAATATCTGAATAAATCTGAATTTTCGCCAAAAACTTGATCACTATAAGAGGGGTCAAGTAGCAAACTGAGTAAATGCTTACTTTAAAGTTGAAAAGAATACTTGTTTTTAATTGACATCTGCATAAGAATAACAAAGATACAAACTCACCGAATTTGATTCTGTGGTCCCAAACTAATGGTCGGTAGTGTATATATATATATATATATATATATATACAATAAGTATTAGAGGGTTTCGTTGGAACTAATGACTGAATACAAACTAAACGTTCCGCATATATATATATATATATATATATATATATACTCAATAAGTAATTAAGGGTTCACATCAAGCTATAAATGTTCCAACCGTGAGTATATTCAGGTACAAGGTTAGGCCTGAAGATACCTCACGCTTGGTACTACGGTGGCTTGGTGTTAAACCATAATTATTGAGTAAATATTTTCGCTCTCCATTCTTTTCCTGGAATTTTGAATTGAGCATTTTTTATTATTTTGTACCTTTGGGAGCGGCTGTTTACTAGCTCACACTGTATTATATATATATATATATGAAATGTTTGTTTGAAAGTTATCTTTAACGTAATGTTTGATATATATATATATATATATATATATATATAAGTGTCATTCGCTTGATGTTGGTTGTTTATTTTTGTTTAGCGCCATATTAATCTCTATGTGTTATTTAAAGTTGTATAATACATTTTTGATAATTGTCAAACAAATTAAGCTCATCTAAACTTACATCTCCTGATATTCTGAGGTGGTCCTCATTTTGGAACTGATCAGGCTTAATGTTTCTTAAGTTCAGTGATCGATGGGAAAATTGTGTTTCAATATGACGATTCTGTAAGCTACTCTCATAAAGATTGACTCCAAAATTTGGAAGAAAACGACATGGTTTCCTTGAAACTAATGACTGAATACATACTAAACGTCCAAATGTGTTTGTTATTGTAATGATTCATTTTAATGAAGGGCGAGGGATCACTTTCTCGAAATCTCCTGATTTAAGTAGGTGCTATTAGGTGTTGGGAATTGTTTACGATATTTTAACTTTTCAAACACAAAAAAAAATCGTCAAAAACTTAAAATCCTGAATGCTAAAGAATTGGAGGTATATTAGAATATTACATAAAGGAAATAACAGGTGAATTTGAAAAAAACAAACAATTCTACAAAAACTGCAGTGAATGATAAATTCATGTGCAGAATGTTCTCAGACAGGATTTCGCAATTATTGATTAAGAGTAGGAGACTAAAATAAAATTTATTTTGAGAGAAAAAATTTCCACATATTTTCTTCTTTAATGAACCCCATACCCTCTGGTTTTCCTGAATATTTTATCTTATTTTTTATTTTATTTTTTACTATAATAAACGTTTGTTTTTTTTTAATATCTCTGGCTCATGTTCTGGTTTCCCGTTACACAATCTGTTTGGGAAGATTATTCGTTGTTCTCTTTCAATATGTTTTGGGTGTGTTAACTAGTTCCCACTTTCTTCTCTCATTATGTAACCAAGAATTGTCAACTGTATTTTTCAGATTCTAAGTATAAGTATCATTTGTGCTATTATTTGCCTTGTCATTCTAATTTCCTCGTTGTTAACATGGTGTCCTGGGTATGTCGATAAACTGTATCCGGCAGCATGATTTCTGATTAGAAGAGTGAAATCATTTTTTAATTGCTTTTGTTCTTTGTTTTCTCTGACTTGGTGCAGTAGCCCTTTTTAGAGCTCCAGTTAACCCGAAACTGGGCTCAAAATACTATGAAAGTATACTAATATATTTTATTGCAAAATTTCCAGTATTGTTGTAGAAAAATATTGTACTAGTAATATATATTTTGAACGAAAAAAGTATTACCAATAATATATTTTTTAGGAAACAAAATATTCATAGTAAATTATTATGGATCATTAATTGTTAACATTGCTTCTATTGAGTAAACACTTTCCAGTAAATATTAAGTTATCTACAATCTTATTGTGTATTCAAAGTAGTCCTGGGTATGACGATAAACTATATCCGCCAGCAAGGCCTCTGACTGAGAGATTTCAGAGTTTGAGAACTGTGAAAACACCTCTCAGTTACTGTTGCTCCCAGGTACAAACTTACCCCGTATGGTACAACTTTCAGGGTTCCAGTTATGGGCATATAGTGAACCCCCATAACAAACACTATGAAAGTGTTAAAATATATTTAGAGTTTTAGTTTGATTTTTGTTTAACGGCATAACAACCTCTGTGGGTTATTTACTGTCAAAAAGGTGCGGGTTTAAGGTAATTCTTTTAATGTTCAATTATAATGTAAAGTTTGATTTAGTCAGAATTGATGAAGAAGTTATTTCTATTTTATTTTTATTTTAGAAAACTGAAAATGACTTTTAGTCTTTATTAAAAAATGCATTGCTAATAATATTTTTTTCCTTACAAAATGTATTCTTGGTAACATTTTTCCTTCAAAAATGTATATTTTTCTATAAAATCCATCTTTATACTTTCATAAGGTTTTGATCGCAGTTTGGGGGTTAACTTTTTGCCCATAGCTGGGACCCTGAAAGGTGCTCCCACTCCGGGTCATTGGGGAATTGGGAACAACATTAATTAAGAGGTGGTTCCATGCTCCTCCCAATCAGAGGCCTTGCTGCCGGTTGCAGTTTACCTTCATACCCAGGACCAAAATGCATTTTATTGTAAAAATACCAACAATACATATTTTTATATATGAAAAATTACCTATAATAAATATTTATATTCAAATGACTAACAATACTCACATATTAACAGATTGTATGGACTTCAGTCACATTCGTTTAAAATATAAGCAAACAACTAACATGATTGCTTTCATGATAATAATCCATATAATATCGTAATTCCTAGAATAAAACTTTATTTCAAAATATAACTTCAACAAAACTACAATATAAAACACACATACCTCCACCTCTTGGCATTATGTCTACACAAACATTTATATACACAAAAGCTGAGTTTCATTTACCATGAATTCATTTGTGACAGTGGAACAACATACATATTTTATTACTTACTAATTACCCCAAAATTAAATTTCAGCATCAAATGATTAAAAATGTCGATATCCCGTTAAACAGACAAATCAGTCAATCGCGTTTGAATGGTCACACCCGTCTCTTTCTGATTTTAATAACATGTTTATTGTTTGTCCCTGTTTTTCTAAATACTTCCCGTTAGGCACATTTCTGTCCGTAGTATTGTCAAAATTCGTCAGTCAAATCACGTCTCTGTCACTTTAATTCTTTTTCTTTATTTGTGATTATAGATGAGAATATAATTCTTTCTTTGTGCCAAAGGACAACACACTCTTTATATTTTGCTTGGTTTCTGTGTCACATCTGTATATGTTATTCATTCTGTTTAATATTGTCAGTTCTTTGTTCCTACATTAATCGGAGTTTAAACGTCAATTTTGATTGTTTTGTTGCATTCACTCATTAAAGTGTCATACGTGATACGCAATTGGGTGATCAGTTCACTTTTAAAATATGATTGACGAGAGATATGATTTTCCCAGAGTACGTTGTCATTTCTTTCTACATTATACTGATTGCGTATGTATGTTGTAGGAGCGAGTCTATTCTGCTATTTAACCCATATCTGGTTGGTAAGATTCATATCTTTAAAAAAACTCGACTGGAATTTGAGCTCGGCTCTCCGATTTCTTATTGAGAGACGATATCTATTACTCAACAACACAGTTCAGGAAATTTAAAAAGACGTTTTACAGTGTTAATCAAATTTCTGATGGGACACATTAGCTTCTGATAGAAAGTCAGCAGAAATTGCATTCTCCTATCTGTAGAGAATTATTATTATTTATTTATTTTATTCATATCTAATTTTTGTATAACGTTATAGATTTCTGTCGCAGGAGTTAAAATGCAATTAGTACATTTTTTTGAAAACTTATGGCTAGACGTCAAAACGATCATATACCCTGTGGCGTAGAAATAGGATTATTTATCTTCAGAGAAGGCCCCGGTGCCAGTAACTGTTAATTTTAAATGTGTTCTTCTGAAACTAGCGTTTAAATTTACATTCAAACAGTGGACTAGATTCAACTGTTGACAAGAATGTATAAAAATCCTTTTTTGGTAAAATATGCAACGGCATTTCTTTATGGCATGGCACCTCATTTTCTGTCCTCTATTTCATTGTCAGAGCATAACATGATGAAGATACTTGGGTATTCACCTTGAGTTCTCGCCTGGAAGATTAGCTTTTCAGAGAATTAGCGGTGGCTTCTCATGAAACCACGGTTAAAGGATTTGTAATATATCACTCAGAGATTAGGGTGCAACGCCATCTTTGAGATCATAGTAGCTTGCAAATACCTCTTCATTATTCAGATTTTCAGAATAAACAAAAGTATTTATTGTAACCAATGTAAAAATATGTCACATTAATTTTTCAGAGTAATCTATATTATGTTTTTTGAATTTTAAAACAATTGTGCAAAAATAAATATTTCAATAAAGGCAATCTTACAACATGTAATTTAGATGGACAGCAACTTACACTAGCAAATTGAATATATATATATAGTAGGTCTGATAAAAACGTATCAGGAATATTCGTATGGTGACAGGATAAACTACTCAGAGTAATAACATTTAGTAGAGATGAACCTTGAAATCACTCGGATCTCGTGCTTACATACTAATTTATACGTTCTTTTGTTTTTAGCAGTGTTTAAAAAATAAATGCATATATCGATGGTCGTCTCACCACACCAAAGACGTTCCATTAGTGAGCATGGCTTGTGAAGCTAAGCAGAAAATTCCCCAGGTTCGACCACCATCATATATTTCGCAGGTTCTCGAACCTTGCGACTTCCTTCTCTTCAAAAATCAAATGCCAAACAATAAGATTTCAAAGCATCAATAAATTCCAAGAGACTACGACAAACAATTTGAGTTCTCCAATGAATACGATGTTAGATAAAGTGTGTAGATTCTGAAGAAGTTTTCTCGAATAATATTAAACTCTGTATTGATATGTGTTTGTACTTTACTTTTTACAACACCAGTTGCGATAGCGATATATATATATATATATATATATATATATATATATATATATATATGTGTGTGTGTGTGTGTGTGTGTGTGTGTGTGTGTGTGTGTGTGTGTGTAACACAGATCTTTTTGGATTTAAAACATTTCGCCCCTACTACAACATGTCTCAAACATTTAGATTGTTTCAGTTGTTTGATTTTGGTATCTACAAATTGTAATTTGTATGTTGGTCTGTGTATTTCGCCAACAACTATAACTTCTTTCTGTTTGCAATAGATATGTAGTTCTTTATCTTGCTTTACTTCATTACATTCTACAGGAGTTATTTTAATTTTCTTGCCATCTGTATATATTGATAAGATTGTAGCCACTAAATAGTGATTACTGGTGTTACTTCTAATTGTCTCAGAATCCCTACGTGCGTTCCAACCTTGCTATTTTATATATTTATTGAATTTATTTTCTATGCAGGAGTATAATTACTGGATTATTTGAATATTCTTACCAACTTAAATGATAAAAAATAAAAGATTCAATTAATCTGCCCCTCCCATCTCTATTTATCTCGCCATATATGTCTTAAACCTTCTAGTGTTTTACGGATAGTTGTTTCGACATCCACTCACTAAAATTCTTCAAGTAGGGTATTTGTTAATGTAGCTTTCGTCTATCAAATTCTCCAAGGTTATTCTTTATTATGTGTTCCATGCAGGAGTTTTATATGCAGAAGTTTTCTGATTATTAGTAGCAGCACTTCTTCAAGTAGGGTATTATTAGTAGTAGTAGTAATTCTTCAAGTAGGGTATTTGTTAATGTATCTTTCGTCTATCAAATTCTCAAAGGTTATTCTTTATTATGTGTTCCACGATTTCAGTTTTCATTTTCTGATTATTAGTAGCAGTACTTATGCAGTTCGAATTCTACTAAAAATTCTCAATTAACAAATAACTGTAGTTAGTCTTTGATCGGATTCTCGCTCTTTCTTCTCTATCACTTTCTCACTCTATATGCTATAAATCTTAAAAACGTTGGTGGGCGTAACTCCCAACATGTTCCTGTTTTAAGATAAGCTACATAATTAATGTATGGTCACTGCCTCTTTATTTTCTGTAATTGAATTTCCGTTATCCATTTTCGCAGTCATTTTAAGAAAATTACTGGATGATATCTCTGGTTTTTTTTTTGGTTTTTTTTTTTGTTTATTTTTGCATTCTAGTACCTATAGAGGCCTTGGTGATGCTTGGTAAATTATCCTTGTGCCAAACACGTCCGAAGTACTCACAAGTTAAATATCAAAAGTTTGAAGGTTGGATGTTGAAATGTGGAAGGTTAAAATATTTCGTGTTTCCATTAAAATAAAACGTTTATTAACAGAATAACAAAATTGTAAGAAGAAAAATATAAACGAAATTTCGTTAACTGAACACTATAACATATTTGTGAGAAGAAAAATTTTCATATAGAATGCATGTAGTATTGTAGTTAAAATTTTTCAAAAGAAATGTAAGTATTTAAAATATCCACAGAAGTTTAGAGTTCATGGTTTGATAATAGCAGAATGTAAAGTCTTGTGTTTCTTTCGGCTTTTGATATGTTTGCGACATGGTGAGAGAGGAGGTAAAACAAATTAAAAAATTGTACATAGAGTGTCCTGTTTTTGTTGTTGTTGTTGTTTTCTTTCGCGGCGTGGAGTAAAGATGAAAAAGAAAAAAATTGGAAGAAAAGGTCGAATGAATCTGTGAGGCGCCCTTACATCCGGGTCGGTTTCTTGAAATTTTTTTATTACTTTCGGCCATCGACTAACTGCTCTCTGTTTTTGACTGGTCACCGAACGTGGTTTAAATAGTGAAGTTTATCCTATGACCGGCTCCCGCAGGCATTTTTTTCTTTAGGTGTGAATAATAAAAATTGACTGACATGATTTCGATTTCCTATTCATTTAGGATCCAAATTTTGCTTTTCACACTGTCTTGTAAAATTGCCGTGGTCTGGGTTTTTCCAAAATGTTTTTTGTTGTTTTGATCCACTTTTGCTGATGGGCAGTTTTACTTTGTGTGTTTTACTTAACAGTTGGATGATATAGGATTTGTATCATATATGGCATATGAGTGATTTTTTTTTCGAAATTTCCTTTCTCGATGATCAGTCAGTTAAGTGCTTGTGCGATCATGTCTCGAAAGAGACATGACTGACTGGGCAGAAGATTATCCCGCAGTAGGTTGCCATTGCTTTCTGCGGTAGACTGGTTGCCGACCAAGTCTATAGAACCCAATCTGTCCTGTTATTTAACTCGTAACTGGAGAGAAGAGACGGATTAATACCTTTCCCAAGGGTATTTGCGCGTAAGTGAAAGCAATGAATTCAGCTGGAATTCGAACTCGGCTCCCCGATTTCTCGTTCCGAGCCGATATCCACTGTACCACAACGCACAATATCCGAAACAATTTCAGCTGTATATTATTGTTAGCTGCAGTTTGTTCGCAGTACCAATGCTCCTCGATATATCCTCATTGTTTTCATATTCTGGTCATGGTAATCAGAACATTTTACCTGAAGGACGAAGATATTACGAAATGAATTCATTAAAGGTTTCTGAATTTCACAATTTAATTATTCTTTGATCGAATTCACACATTCTCTCTTTCTCGTTCTATGTACCATAATTCTTCAAATGGTTTGTGATCATAACTCCCAACATGTACCTGCTTTTGTATAAAGTTTCTTTCTCTGATGTTATATGCGAAAACGTCTCAACTGTATATGATTGTTATCTGCAGTTTTTTTGAGTTCCAGTACTTCCTAATTGCTCACATATTCTGGTCGTGGTTCAAGCAAACTTTTATCTGAAAGACGCAGACATTACAAAGTTAATACATTAAGGTTTATTGAATTTCACATTAAAAAGAAATACCCATGTAAGTTATTATGCTTCGAGAAATAATCTAACCTCATTTGTCGATCGACATTCAATATATTTGATATTACAATGCTGGTCTCCTCGTGGCAAACAACGAGATTTCAGTATTTTTCCAACATTCGTGTTCTTTGTTTAAATAACATGGAAATCTCGTTTTATTTTATTTTTTGAACGGGACGAAGGAAAACGGTGGTGGGGGCTGAGAGTTCACGTTTTACTTCGATCCGATTGTATAAATTGAAATCACTCATTATTTCGAAAATGAAAGATGCCTAAAGTAAGACCGTTTTTTTTTCTTTTTTTTAGCTGAAAAAATATCTCTTTATTTATTTTTAATTATTATTACCTTTTGTGGAGTTTCTGATTTTATTTCTTTCGTTTCTTTTTTAATTTAATTTTCTCCTTTCTTATGCAAACCGCATAACCTAACACGCCACAAATTCAGTGGTAAAGGAGAAAAATGTTGTGTAGTGGGTTGGCATCAGAATAAAGTCGGTTCTTTTTTCATAAAAAAAGTTGAGTGACACGAAGGGGAAAGATATAGCAAAGAATATTTGAAATCTTCAGAAACAAATCATTAAAACATTCATCCCTTTCATTTTTTCATTCATTCATATTTTTCTTTATATTTCTCTTTTTCCGTCTTTATTTTTTAATCCCTTCTTTATTCTTTTATATCTAGGGCATTTTTTCTTTCTTTTTTCTTTCTTTTTTCTTTCTTTCTTTTTTCTTTTTTTCTTTCTGTCTTTCTTTCTTTCTTTCTTTCTTTCAACCCGTTATAATTTTAGCACAATCTATGCTTTTTGTCATTTTTATTTATTTCCTTACTTGCTTCCTTGCTTCCTTCCTTCATTCCTTCCTTCCTTCCTTCCTTCCTTTTTTCTTTCTTTTACTGTCTTCTTTCTTCATTCTATTTATGATTTCGTTTCTTTCTTTTTTAATTTTTTCTACATTTCTTTCTTACTTTCTTTTTCTTATATCCTTTTTAATTAATTTCTTTCCTTTTAATTTATTTTTCATTAATTTCTTTACTTCTTTCATTTTTACGATTCCTTTTTTTATGGATTTCTTTCTGTCTTTGTTATTTTGAAAGCCCTGAATTTCTTTCTTTTTTGAGTTCTTGAATTCTTTTAACTTTGGTTTGTATTTCCTTCTTTTCTTTTCTTTTTTTTTTTGCCTTGATTGTTTCTTGCAATATTTCCTTTCCAACTGTGAGAAAAATATGTTTTTTTGTAAAGACATCAACTGAGTTGATTCTGTATGTCGGTGGGTACAACCTAATTTTTAAATATTGACCGAACGATATCCTTAGGATGATGAAATGTTCCGAAATATTTGGTTTGCACACAGACGTATCCTCAATAATACAACTATGGCAATATGTATTTCATTTTCATGTTCATGATTTTATGTTTGTTAACTTTGCTAAGGTTGCGAAATACTCATATATTAAATGTAGTATGTATTCACCTCTCAGTTCACTCCTCCCTCTCTGACGTTATGTATATATATATATATATATATATATATATATATATATGTGTGTGTGTGTGTGTGTTTTTCTTTAATCCGAAGTGGAAGAGTAGGAAGGTAAATTCCAAGAAACTGATCCTAATCAATATTAAAAATTTTAATATTAAAAAGTGATGCAGGCAGAGAGCTCAATGTATTAAGAATACAGAGCCAATATAAATTAGAGAAAACTTTCAAAATTCAAAGGTTGAATTTTGAAAAATTTCTCGAATTTATATATATATATATATATATATATATATATATATATATATATGTATATATATATAAACATAGATATACATATATATATATATATATATATATATATATATATAGGTTAATTTGAAAATTTGAACTATTTGACAATATAATTAAGAGCCGAAATAATGTGTAATTTAAGAATATCATGATCTCAACATCACCTTCAATGACAAAATCTCCTTGAAATCTTCCTCAAGCGATTAAAGATTTTTGTAAAACTAATGATGTTCCTTTACTATCTAATACAATGACTAACTGCTTAAAGACATTAGCCATAAATTAAAATGACGGGACACATGACCGCACAAATGTGATGATTTTCCACTACTCAGACATACACAATTACGAATACACATTACCATCCAATGCGCATTTACACTTATTAGAATCTTCACAAACTTATATATATATATATAGAATTATCTATAGTTTTAATGCATGTAGTTGGCTAATGAGAACTGATCAAAACAAGACCGAAGGTACCAGAGATTCTACCCCTAGGCGGAGACTTGTCTGGATTTCTCTCCGCCGGAAAGCAAATATCCCGACAAAGTGAACGACCTGGAACGCATTCCATCATCTCCGAATTTTTCACTGCTATTAATTATTAATTATTTAGCTATTTCGTTCCACAGACCATTCCATCTTAGAGAGCTCTATAGGGATGTTAGTTGCCCTGGACGAGACATTTTCTTCTTTTTGGGTTGATCTCGATTATTCCCGTAGCTTGCCTTTTTGTCTTCCCTAATACTATGTCGTATGGGTACTTCCCTACGTGGTTCAGTAGTCTACCTTCTTTTTACTGTGTTTACGTGCCTCCTTGTAATCTATCTTGGATGTTTTATGAGATACATCATGTGGCCAATTCTTTTGTCTATAATGCCTTCTTTCTATGACTCTTCACCGAGTTTGTAATTTTCAAAATAAAATCTGTCATCACTGGAAACGCGTTTGCTGTCACACTTACTCATAATTTATTTTCTTTATTTGGTTAGAGTTTATCGAAAACTGTTTTAATCTTCCATTAGCGTTTGCGTTTGGTTTGATACGGGAGACGGATAAGAAATTCTGTAGCTCCTCATCTCTTGTTTCTATTCCTTCCGCCTTTAATATTGCCCTATTAAAAGCGTCCATAAATCGTTCTACCAACCCGTTACATCTTGGATGGTAAGGTGCTTCTGTCAAATGGGTCACAGTATGGTTTTTGAAAAAAATTAAGATTTCCCTTGATGAGAATTTTGTCCCTTATTCGGCACCGCAAATCTTGCAAAAACTGTATGTAGAGATGCTGTTGCGATTTATGTTGTTGATGATTTGTATCTGAACATTTCCGTCCATGCTGATAAGCTATCAACCACAACAAAGCAGTATAATCCTTTATCGGCCATGCATAATTTATGTGCAGCCTAGATCAATCCTCGTCGGTTTTTGGCCATGGATTAAAATTTATGGGTGCTGATTTTCCTGCTTACTGGCACTTCTTGCAATTTTTGACTAAGATTTCAACGTTTTTCTCTATTCTGTGTCGATACACGAAACTTCGCATAAGGCCTTTCATACGTGAAATTACCGGGTGTCCCATATGGAAAATTCGTAATATTCTTTTTATTAATACTGCCGAAATAACCACCCGTTCACCGTACAAATTGAAAAATATTTTTCTTATTTTTCTTTTTTTCCGATCACTTTTTTGTGCCTCAATGACTTGTCAAATTTCGCTTTATTTTTAATCTCATCACTGGGGACAGATAGTTGTGCGTTTTTTTTATTTCTGTTTCACAAACCAATGAAGCTATAACTCTTTTCACTCTTAATGATAGATCAGAAATAAGAGTCGCTTTCTCGTATTCTTCAAACCGTATGCATTTTTCATCTTTTTTCAACAATTTAAAGGTGCTCTGAGCTCATTCATATTAAGAATGTAGTTACCATAATAGTTCACTAATCAAAAGATGTTTGTAATGATGTAATGTTTTAGTTACTGACATGTTTGTTTTTATTGTACTTATTCTCATAGGTGCCAGCCTTCTACATTTGTCATTGATTATATAATGATTCAATGATAATGCGGCACGAGAGCAATTAACGTGGGTAAAATGGAGCTCGTGAGCTTGGATAAATAAATATAATAATGATAGGTTCAAAGATGGAGGCTGTCTGTATAAGGTCAAAGAATCGTGACGACCATTATTATCAGGGGAGAAAATCAAGCGGCGAACATATTAAACATTTCTGAAAACTCGTGAATTTCTTCATGAAATACATATAAATTTGAATTTTTCAATATATCTTTGATAGTTATGTTTTAATTTGCTAAACATTAAGCATATTTAGTTTAATTTGACTAGATTCTATAGATAATTGAAGTGTATATGGTATCTTATTTTTGAAAAAGCAATCGGTCGGGTTTCAATGCTGGGTTAAAAGCAATCGGAGTCTAACCGTACTGATGAGCTGCGATACAGAGAAACAGATCTGTCTGCGGATGACTATAGATAGATAGATAGATAGATAGATAGATATTCAGAGTGTGATAAGAAAATTGTCGCAATTTCATATTCTTGATTTCGTATTGTTTGTTCTGAATTTGTTTGCATCATAGTATAGTAAGATCAGTTGAGCAGAGTCGATGATAAAAATAACACTACTGGTTATTCCGATATAATATCCTGTGATTTTTTCTTTTCTTTTGTTTTTAAATAAATTATATAAAAAGTTGTCCGAATGTTCTTTTATCCAAGCACTATTTTAATAAAATGTGCAGAAAAGAAGAATTGCTAAGTACATGACATCTCTCTGTTTCTCTCTCTCTCTCTGTTTCTCTCTCTCTCTCTCACTATATATATATATATATATATATATAGATAGATAGATAGATAGATAGATAGATAGATGAAAAATTAATTATTTTTTTTAATTAGAATTATTGTAGTCTACATTGCGACATTGAAATTTCAATGTTTCCAGATTTTACTCCGTCCTCGGGCAATGAAGCTTATTGTTATGAAACTGATTTTCATTTAAATATAAGAAACAATACGTTTGTATTATATGGAATACAGAAAAATTATCTTTCTTCAATTTAACTACTCAGAATAGAGATCCACTTTAAATATGAAAATAGTTATATTTTTAGGAAATACATGATTCTTTTTCAATCATAACGGCAAATGTGTCAGTCTATCAAAACAACTGTCTAGTCTTCATTTCCGTTGATGTGGCCAGTATTGTTACAAAAGTACTTTCTTACTTTTCTCTGTATCCCCTCATGATTAAAACAAAAAAAGTAAGAAAAAATCATTTTATATTTTGATCTAACTTTTGAGTGTAAATATACTATTTTTAATTCGATTAATACATTTTATTCTAATTTTTCTAAAACTCTTAATTTGTAAAAAAATGTTTTTATATATTTATTTATTAAAAAAATTTAAATCCATTTTATTATTTTCATAACAGCTATTATATTTTTATCATATTCTAGTACAATTCTTAATCTCATAGTAAAGGTTTTTATATGTATTTAACTATTAAACGTTTAAAGATCAATTTATTTTTTAATTTCTTTTTAATTATTATTCTTTGTTAATATAAAACAAATTATTATTTATACTTAATAATCTTTTATCTACTTATTTATCAAAACATTTCATATTCACTTTATTAATTTTATAAAATCCATTATATTATTATTATTATTCTATTTTAATACAATTCTTAATATTATAAAACAAATATTTAATATCTGTTTCATTATTACATATTTAACTATCACGTTAATAATTAAAATATCAGATTAATTATTATTCTTTTATAATATAAAATCTTTCGTGATGTCCAGTGCTTCTGCATGGTCTTCCTCATGTTTACCTCTTGCATGATAGATCATTTCAGCAAGTATCGTCAGTATGGTACCTGAAGAAGTCAAAACCGTATTGCCTGTCTGAGAAAAGGACTTGCGATGAAAGTTGATGAACCCATTCAACATTGATTAGGTCCTCTAATCTGTCAGTCAGTTTAGTGCCATACGTGATACACGCTTGGGCGATCATGTCTTGAAACAGACATGACTGACTGGGCAGAATATTATCCCGCAGTAGGTTGCCATTGCTTTCTGTGGTAGACTGGTTGCCGACCAAGGCTATAGAACCCAATCTGTCCTGTTATTTAACCCATAACTGGAAGGAATAGACAGATTAATACCTTTCCCAAGGGTATTTGCACGTAAGTGAAGGCAATGAATTCAGCTGGAATTCGAACTTTGTTCCCCGATTTCTCGTTCCGAGCCGATATCCAATGCCCCACAACGCACATCCTTCTAATAGTTTGCTGCCAAGAAGTGGTTGTATTCTAATAGGTGTTAGTTTAAAAAGTCGGGTGGCATACCATAGTTTCAAAAACTAGAACAACTATTATAGGGATGCCATCGAGTCCATATGTTTTGTGGGAAACTTGATTAAGTATGATATTTGAAAATATTAGAACGGTTAAGTGCAT
Source organism: Ascarosepion bandense (assembly GCA_037127315.1). Taxonomy (NCBI): domain Eukaryota; kingdom Metazoa; phylum Mollusca; class Cephalopoda; order Sepiida; family Sepiidae; genus Ascarosepion; species Ascarosepion bandense. The sequence continues at coordinate 2,123,056 of JBBBDQ010001439.1, read as the reverse complement.
ATCACTCAACAATGACTCATTTCTAAGTAAAGACTAGGGATGTTCCGGATGAGTTAACAGAAGATTTGCCGGAGAATTTACGACCAAAGCGTTCAGCTTCATCAGCAGAGGATTTCAACACCTCAAATTGATTGAATAGGCGAGGAAAACAGAATTTCAACTTATTTAATATCCTATTACAGAGCTACTAGTAATTACCGGAGCCGAAGTTATTGACAGGACAAAAACCTGCTCTTCAACAGGATGTATAAAATCTAAGGATAGGGCAATCATTTTGAAGAAAGAGGAAATACTCCAACGATGGGAAGAATATATAAAAAATATTTTCCACGACAAGAGAAAGTATCCAATAATACGCAAAGATGAGGACGAACCGGAAATATTAAAGTCTGAAGTGGAATCTGCAGTAGCCAAACTGAATAGAAACAAGAAGCGGGATCAAATGGCATAGTCAAAGAGCTGCTGATAGACCTGGAAGAATTTAGTATAGAGAAAATTACTGAAATAATAAATGAAATTTATAATAGTGGGGTTATACGAGATGACTTCTGCAAGTCTATCTTCATAGCATTACCTAAGAAGCTAGGAGCAAACGAGTGCGAACTCCACAGAACCATCAAACAAGAACAGTGTGGTTTCGTTCTTGATAGGAGAACAAGGAATATCATATTTATGATTAGGATGCTCTCCGAAAGGCCAATACAAATGAAGAAGGACTTATACATGTACTTTATTGATTATGCAAATCGATTGACAAAATACACCACAAAGAATTGATGGAGATGATCGGCAGCCTGGGCATATTTGGGCAAGACTTGACAGTACTCAAGAATCTTTACAAGCAAACCGCTTGCATACGGACAGGTAATGAATTGAGTAGATATACAAAGACAGAAAGGGGCGTAAGACAAGGATGTGTCTTTTCAGCGGATCTGAAAAACTTATACAGCGAGAATATTTTGAGGACCCAAGAAGTGATGCCAGGATTCGTAATCGGAGGCCACAATTTAAACAACCTAAGGTACGCAGATGATACAGTGCTGATAGCAAACACAGAAAGGAAACTACAAAACCTCCTACAGAAGGTAGTTGAAGAAAGTAACAAGAAAGGACTAGAATTAAATTGCAAGAAAACCGAATGCATGTCATCAGTAAAAATGATGACATGCATCCTACAGGCAGTAGAAAATCGAATGCATGTCATCAGTAAAAAAAGGCAACCCAACATGCCAAATACAGGTCGGAGATACTAGATCAAACAGGTAGAAAAATTTAAATACCTGGGAAGTGTTATAACAGAAGACGGAAAGTGCGATACAGAGATCCGAAGGTGAATTGGCATGGCAAAGGAAGTATTCCAGAAGTTAAGCAGGGTATTAAGAAACAGAACAATTTCGCTCAAAACAAGGATGAGAGTACTGGATTGCTGTGTGATGTCGGTTCTTCAATATGGCAATGAATGCTGGACAATATCATCAAAGATGAAGGAAAAACTTGAAGCAACTGAAATGTGGTTGTACAGAAGGATGCTGCGAATATCATGGATCGAGCATGTGAGCAATGATGAGGTCTTGGAAATGATGGAAACAAAAAGGAAATTATTACTGAGCATCAGGAAGAGACAGCTGTAGTTCCTGGGATACGTAAAGAGGAAGGATGGCTTGGAGAACCTGATAATAACAGGCCAGATAGAGGGAAAAGAGACAGGGGAAAGCAACGAAAAACACATATGAAGGACCTAATCAAGTGGATGACGAAACGAGCATTGCATGATGTAACAGGAGAAGGGGTGCTCAGATCCACCAGGGATAGGAAAACGTAGAAAGCTATGATCGCCTACGTCCTGAAGTGACAGGACACATAGAAGTAACGTGCCAACAAGGCACTTGTTCTTTCGAAGTCTAACATTTATTAAAAACAGCAACGAATAGACACATGTTATGACCAAAGCTGTCCCGCTGATATAGCCGAAATTGTGGTGCCTGTGTGCTATGGAGGTCTAGCATACTGGTAAGAATTGAGGCTTCACTTATTATTTCCGAGATGACTATGAAAGCGTCCATCCCTGCTTTGACCTCAGAAGAAACCTTAGTGGTGAAATTTTTAATTAAGAGGTTGAAGATGTCAGTCTATGTAGCGCCCACGATAAAAATCACTTAGTAAATCCCAATCAGCATGTTGGCAACGGAAAGAGGTCTTATTAAAACTATTGATGGCTTTCCTTCTTTTCATATTTCAAATTATTAGATTTTACTTAGTAGCATGTACTTTCATTCACAAATGATACCTTCATTTTAAAATCTGCGTACCACTAGTGTGAAGTAGCTTGTGAGTTTTAACAAACTTTTAAAAGATCACAACTTTTAATTAATAAAGACTCAGGCGATAGCAACAGAGAAATATTTAAAATAAATATTGAATAAGTATTGAATTATTCCATCTTGCATTATACATAATAAACTGTATGTCACAATTATCCGATTGCAAAAAGGATATTTGATTGGCCTTAACACTTTCAACGCTTCTTCAAAAAAAAAAAATAAAATAAAGAATAACAAAAACGTTACCACCTAATCACAGTGGATTAATATACATTGCTTATTAAATCTCATTAAGAGGGGAAATTAGATTAAGCTATATTTTTTGGAGAGTTTAAAAATATTTAAAAGAATTCTTTACGGATTTTAACACCATCCGTTAATAGATAAAAATGTACATTGAAGCTTTCATTTAGTTAAATCTTATCTATCATTACATATTTTATATACTAATTATCTTAGTAATTAACAAAGTCAAATATAGAGGTCAGTAGTACCAATTTACCTGCACATACCTGAGAACTAGCATTCAGTATCTTTACGTCTAATTTCGAAGACAAATCATTGCGGAAAATTTCCGGGTTTCAAATATATATGTGTGTGTACAATTGTGTGTGTGTGTGTGTGTGTGTGTGTGTGTGTGTGTGTGTGTGTGTGTGTGTGTGTGTGTGTGTGTTTATTGACACATCAGTTAGTTAAGTGTCATACGTGATACATGCTACGGCGATCATTACTTTTCGATACATGTCTAAATAGAAGATATTCCCGTATTTGGTTGCTATTGCATTCTGTAGAAGACTGATCTCTCACCAAGGCTATAGAACCGAATCTGCACTGCTATTCAAGTCATAAATGAAGAGAGAGAGGAGATGGGTTAATATTTTCTAAAGGTTATTTGAGCGTAAGTGAATGCGACAAATTTAACTTGAATTCAAACACGGCTCCTCGATTTCTAATTCTGAGCTGTTATCCATTGCACCGCAACGAGCTATAATACTATGCAAAACTCATATTGTTTAATAACACCTCGTAATACCAAATATTTTATTGTAAATATGTCCAAGGAAAAGCATATTATGAAGTGAAATTCACGAGATACTAGTATCATATAAAGTTGTATTTGAAACGTTATCAACATTGTTCGGTTAATGCCGATTTTGTGTTTGTTCCTAAACAAAGACTTTATTCATTCAAAGATCCCGAACCTTCCGTCACAACAGGACAACTGTAGACAACGCACCAGGCGAAAAAATAGTAATAAAAAGCACGAGGAGGAAGATATTAATTCCAACAATGTGTGCAATATTAATGATTACGCATATGAGAGTTTCACACGATGTCGGTCTTAGAATGCTACTAAAAACCTGGCGATAGAATCAACAAGAATGATAACATTATTGTGAAGCCTCTTGGCATATTGCGGTTTTCTGATAAAGTGAACAGACGAATCAATTGAAATGTAATCATAAACAAATTAAAAAGAAATATGAGAAAAAATCTTGGAATATACCAGATTATATTAGCTTAAAATAATTAGCATATTGAAATTACCGCAAATTATTCCCATGTGTTTATTCTTAGATGAAAATTTGCCATAGCAAGATTTTAGGATAAATACCGCGTTTTCCATTGAATAGGCTGGTGTTGAAAGTCATATGCAACCTTTTATTCTAAAGGAAAAATTTCTTTAATTTAAAAAAATCTATAAATTATTTGGACTAAGATAAAATCTTTAAAAATGAATATGGATAATAATTCTGGTAGATATATGTATGATTTGATAAGGTTCCTTTTTCTATATTATTGTGAAAAGAAAATTTTGATTAGGCAACACTAAAATATGTATCATCTGTTTCGGATTTTATGGAAACGGTAAACACAGAGGATCATAGATGTTGATAAAGAATAGAATTTAAGAAATGATTTCTTTTCTGCTGGTTTAAATATCCTGAAACATTTCAAATGCTATCCTCTTCCTATTGAGAATTCTGATTACTAATGAACGCCACTTTCAAAAAGCTAATTAATTAGGTAATTTTTTTTTTTTACCCCCGGGAATATTTTAATTAATTGTATTTGAAAAATAAATTAAAAACATATGTAAGTAGTGAATAGAGTAGTTGCTATGTCATGGTTAAGGAAGCATGATTTTTATTTGACTTTGAAGTTTAAAGAAGACTTTCTGTTGTAGATATAATTTGTTTTTTTTCTGCCCTCATTTTTATTCCTACGTTAATTTGATTTTGACTCTTGAGTTGTAAACTTATCAGCGTCAAAGTTTTTTGTCACTTTCAACTTTTAATCTTTCAATTTTTATAAACATTTTATGTTTCTTTCTAACTTTTCTTAAAAATGATTTAATATACAATTTTCTTTCCTTTCATTCTGCATTACTATAGTTAATATATATGTGTTGGTGTATGTGTCTGTGCGCACGCGTGAATCTGTGCGTGTGTTTATATAGGTTTTTTCTCTGTTTTCACATGTGTTTGTATTTCTGTATTTTTTTAATCCTTTACCATAAGCAGATACCAGTACGCAAGAGTTTACAGGGAGAAAAAGAGGATGAGAAAACTTTGGTGAGGAGAACTGACAAAAGGACAATAGATTTCCAGGAGACTGAAGATGGCGACTGATATTGCATTTAACTTTTTGAAGATTATAGATGTCCAGAAGAAATTTTTCAATACAAGTTGCCTGTTGCATCTGGCTAGTTCAAAAGTAAACCAGCGAGTCGGAATTGCCAATCTCAGAGCAGGCTTTAATTCATGTAGTCCAGAAACCATGGAGAAGATTTAGTCAGAACAGTTGAAATGGAAATATTTGTCGAAAAGACAGGTCACGTAAGTAAAGAAGTGACGGAAATCCAGATTCCTCATCAGGAACGATTATATTAGCGGGAATATTCAACGTCAGACGTATAGTATATTTATAAATATATAAGATAGATTCTGAATAGACCATATACACATAGCAATAGATACGACATAATATGAGGACTATATATATATATATATATATATATATATATATATATATATATATATATGTATTGTTAGTTAAATATAACAGACAATGAATGTCTATTTTGTTCAATCATGTGCCGTTCTAAACATCGTATTTGGCTTTTATTTCAGGTGAAAAAAAAGACAAAACTTTTACAACAATTGGATATTTTTATTATGCTGATTCGGCATAATAGAAATATATGCAAATAGACAATTTTTGTCTTTTTTTCCACCTGATATTAAAACGTAAATACGACGTTAGGAACAGCTCATGATTAACCAAAATAGACATTCATTGTCGGATATATTTAACAATAATTTTTTCAAAAATGATCTGCTGCATTGATACACTATATATATATATATATATATATATATATATATGGTGCGCCGAAGACATTGTAGTCTGTATTCTGCAAAAATGAAAATAACATAGACATCTCATTTTAAAAGATATATTTAAATAATTTTACAAAAATATCTTGAAATACTTAAGAGTAAAATTTTTCAATAAAATCGCCATTAACTTCAGCCACGGTTTCTAGACGACTTTGGAATATCCTGCATCTTTCCTGGATGGTCTATTTTTTTTTTAATTGCTGAATGTTGCAAGAAAATGTACCATTAGTTGGTCTCTTGATTAACTGCGTCACACATAGTAATAAAAAATGAGTCATGAGAGTTAAGTGTCTATATTTACGGGCTAATGTAGTCGCAGAAATTGTCTGTCTGAGAGCCATGACTGGATTATCCTGCTTGTGAGCTATAGTCCAGATAACTGTTGCCAGCTATAGATCTCCCAGCAATCACCCTCTTAACACAAGGTACAACTACCTTCTCAAGGTACTTGATGTAGACCTCCGAGTTTAGTATGAGTTTCCCGAGCTTCCGTACGTTTGTATTCATAATTGAACCAATCCAGCTCTTTCTTAATCCCCTGTACTGGTTTAAGCTTGATACACAAACACTTTGAACAGTTTAGAGCGTCCGGCGTGAATTCAAGACAGTACATCATGCCATTTCCAAATTTATGGCGGAAGGAATTGCGATATCGTATTCTTTTTCTCACACGCGGTGTTCATATATATATATATATATGAGTATGTGCAAGCTTCGTTCATTCAGAAATGAATTTGAATACTCTCGGCTATTGGCGTGTGTTTACATTATATATATATATATATATATATATATATATATATATCTGTGTACTTGTAGGTTCTATAGGTATAAGCACTCAAAGAAACAGACGCACAGGCAAACAATTATAGAAGCACAAAGCAACAGATGAATATGCACACACAGTCACTGACACATGCACATAAACAAATGGATATACACACAAAAAGCACACTCGCACACTATAGATAAAAATATAGACACGCACTCACAGATAATTAACACATTACTCAATATGTCCCGGGCCTCAAATATAGATGTCACCTCTAATAAAAATTCATATAATTTTTTATAAACTACTAAACTTCAAATGGCAACTGACATAATTTGGCCCAATTGGATTATTAGTTTACAATTTGCAGTTTTTTAAAATGAAGCTAGTGTTGCAAATTTTTAAAACAATGGAAAGAACTGAATTTCGATAGTTGAAAAAGCGTTGCTTTCTGATAGGAAAATTTACTGTTCAAGCAATAAAAAAGCAAAGTAAGTGTTATTCGGTCTCCTCTCCGTCGGAAACAACTGTTAAGAGGTAGTATGTTGACTTTAAACGTGGTCGTACGGACACAAATTTTGATGAACGCTCAGGTTGCAAAAAAACAAAACAAAAAAAACACCCTCTTTGTGGCCAATCGTAAGTTGAAGATGCAGGTGATAGCAAAGGAGATGAACAGGTCATTTTATTTAGCATTTTTCATGAACATTTCTCAATGAGAAAGCTGTGTTTAAAGTGGGTTCCACGTTTGCCCACAGTCGATCAAAACAACAATGCGTCCACAATTCAGAGCGTTGTTTGCAAATGTTTTAATGCAACAAGAAGGATTTATTGCGTAAATATATGACAATGGATGAAACATGTATCTACCACGTCACTCTGGAGACAAATCAGCAGTCAGTTGAGTGGACAGCAGCGGGTAAAAGCCCTCAAAAAGAACCAAAGACCCAAACATCAGTAGGCAAAGTTTTGGTCTCCGTATTTTAAAATGCGCAAGGTGTTTTGTTCATCCATTACCTTGAAAAAAGAAAAATACATCAATAGCAAATAAGTAATTACTAGATCTTTGAATACTTCAAAGGAATGCCACAGGGAAAGAGATTTGGCTTGAAGAAGTCATATCGGAAACTGAGGCGTAGTTTGATGCCAAAGACAAATCTTTATACAGAAAGCCATCAAATTGGCAGAGAAGCGTGTATTATTTTAGAAAGAGACTATGTGGATAAATAAAGTTAAATTTTGCTTTAATATTGTTGTACTAGAAATGCCCGGGATTTATTGAGTGATGTTTTATATATATTTGTGTTCGTGACTGTACGTCATCATAGTAATACCAATATATCCATGGTCTATTTTTTTTAATCATTTCACCCCAAGCAAGTCCCCTATTGCGCATGGGGCTATATAGAGGAAGGTAAAGAGGAGGAGTGGTTAGGTGTAGGAAATGTCAGAAGGAAGGTGATAGATGGGTAAGGATACCGAAAATGAGGGTTGGGCAGATGGGAAGAATGTTTGAAAGAATGGGAGCGAGTTAGTGTGTTAGGAGGTGTCTATTGACCTTACATTTAAACTCCTGAAGATTGTAGCCATCGGGGAAGCAATCATGTGGAAGGGAATTCCACAGTCACGAAGTGCGAGAAAAGAAACTGTTGGAGTAGAAGTTGCGGTTGCATTTTATCGGTTTCACTGTAAAAGGGTGGGATCTAGTTGCTAATCTAGTTTTTCGTGCAAATTCGTATCTATGGGGCAGCAGTGATCTAAGTTCATTAGAGCAGAAGCCGTGAAAGTATTTATAGAAGAGACACAGGGAAGCCACGTCGCGCCGGTGTGAGAGAGACTGCAGGCGGTCTGCCAAGTTGGTATCGATCAATTTACAGACCCTTCGCTGTAACTTGTCGAGAAACCCGAGGAGAATAGCAGGAGCACCTGACCAGATATGGCAGCAGTATTCAATGCACGGGCGGATGGTAGATTTATATATGTGCAAGATAGATTCAGACGGAAAAAACCTACGGGCCCTGCACAGAGAACCGACTTTCATAGCAGCAGATTTAGCAATGGATTCGATATAGTCATTCAATTTGAGGTCCGCTGTAAGTGTCAGAGCAAGGAGGCGTAGTGTTCTACTCACTGGGAGGCAAGCCTGGTATATGCTAATGCGAGTTAAGTGCGATTGTCTATGATTGTTAATTGATAGAAGCTTCGTTTTAGAATCATTAAAGTTTACGAGCCATTTCTTACCCCAGTCCACTACGGATTGGAGCTCCTTTTCAAGCTCGGCTGCAAAGTAAGCTTTGTCGCCTACACCAGATTTTTGGTCGAGGCGAGAGTAAACTGTGGTGTCATCGGCGTACATACCTACTTGGGATATTATGGAATCAGGGAGATCATTAATGTATATCAGAAAGAGCGTAGTACCTAGGACAGAGCCTTGAGGGACACCTGCGTTCGTATGGTAGTTCTGGGAGGCATGTCCGTTTAATACCACCTTCATTGCGAGGTTAGAAAGGAATGACTGGATTAGTTCAAACAAATGTCCAGTTATACCATAGCTCCGCATTTTGCATAGAAGGCCAGCATCCCAAACTCTGTCGAACGCTTTAGAGATATTCAAGGCAACGGTTCGGGCTTCACCATTCCTGTCGAGTGCCTGATATATGTAATCGGTGATGGTCTTTAGCATATCAGCAGTAGACCTGGTGAAGCGGAAACCATACTGCTTGTTCGAGAGTAGCCTGTGTGCTGTGAGGTGCTGAACCACCTCACCGTTGATAATGGCTTCGAACACTTTGCCAAAGATCGGAAGAAGGCTGATAGGTCGGTAATTTGCGGGGTCCAAGGGTTCTCCAGTGTTTTTAAATACAGGAACTACAGAGGAAGATTTCCAACAGGCAGGAAAGCAAGAAGCAGATAGGCAAAAGTTGTAGAGCTTAGAAAGTACAGAGGAAGGTTCGGGGGCACATTTCTTTAAGACTATGATTGGGATTCCGTCCCCTCCGCTCGCTTTAATTGTTGATCATTTTTAATTTATACAAAAAATGTAAGAGTTTCAACATATTCTATCTTGCCAAAGCATTTAATTCAAAGGTGGTAACTAACTACATTGATCGACACTTAAAAATAATAACTAAGAGATCAAAATTTATATAAGTTATGTTTCTAAAAGTACCGACTTATTGTTCTTTGTACATTCAACATTGCACCTTTAATTTTCACTATTAAACTGCAGTTACGACATAGACGAATTGTCTTATAAAAATAGTTAAAGATACGTTAAATATTTGAAGCTTTACAAAGCGGCATAATTAACAATCTCTTCTTCACTAGTCTAAAGAGTTCTGAGCTCATTAGGTGCTATACAGATTGGCCGTTGAACTTGATTGAACAACTCATAGTAAATAAGTGTTTAGCCTCCCGAGGAAGAAATAGTTATTGCTCTTGTCTTCCAGACAATGAATGCTGTAGTAAATATAGTTATTGGTGGATGGTGTCGATAGTGAAGTTGCTATCAATGTTAACTGTGTAGTCGAGCTCAAATTCCGCCTGACTCAGTTCGCGCTCATTTTCTCACCAGTTTTATTGGAGGAAGCATTTATAGGTTTCCTCTCCCTCCAACTATGGAACGTGTAGCGGGGTAGACTGGTTGACTAACCGTCTAAGAGAAAGAAAATTCCGAATTCTAATCTGTTGAGAAGCCAACGGATACTACATTACATGAAGAGTCACTGATATTTTATACTACTGTTCATGAAACACAAGGCCCAAGATCAACTCAAGGTAGATGGTCTTCAACGATGGTTTTTGTAAAGGCGAAAATGGAGGTATTAGATAATTCATATTATATGGTTATGTAGGATAGATAACGAAAAGGAAGCAAGAGCTCTTGAGTAAATTCTGTTAGAGTGAATCTTCCGCCATGCCATTGGAATACGAAGAAAATGGGAATGCGTTGATCTTGTATTCATGACATTGCGGACTCTAGTTTTAAATCACAAAAACGTTGAGACTAAGGACTATAGATTATCTGAAGATTTACTATTAAATTAGTGAATAGAATGGCAAGCGGCTAGGACATTTTTATGTTTGAATGGGCCAATGTTTGAAAATAATTATTAATCACCCACAAGGCCATCTTTGGCTTTTCAAATTAAGGCTGGAATGTTAAAACTGGACAATTACAGCCCAGATATGCCAGCAATATGTATTCTTGATCAGACCTGATTTGTTTGAGCAATAGAGACAGCTGTTCAGTTTTCCACATTTTTTAGCAATGCTCGGATATACGAGTTTAATTTGAGGTATGGAGTAAGTTTGAGGTCTAGTAGCAGTTTAACAGAACAGGCCTCATTAAGAGAACAAACTTTCTTCAGGACTAAGAAAAATTCAGTTTTTTTTCGGTAATGATGTACTAGCTTATCTTGTTAGTTCTTGAATGATATAAGCTAGTCTTTCCCACCCTTGAGTTGTAAAGGTATCTTTCAGAAGAGATTTTCACTGCTAGACATGTCTGTAGATTTATGACCGACTTAGATTTAAAGATACAGGGTCTTTTGTTTTAATTATTTGTGTCCCAGATTGATCTTTTATATTAACAAATTAATCTTAGTAGACAAGTATTAATACATTAATACATTCCGGTGTGACGACATAGTCAAATAATAAACATTAAAATCTACCATTTTTTTCTCAAGGTAATATTTTCCGTGGCTACTAAAATCTTATGGTTATTGTCTAAACTATTTTTTAAAATAAAGTTTATCAAATACAAAGACGAAAATCCACTCATTGTATAGTATCAGTCAGTCAGTTAAGTTCTATACGTGAGACACGCTTTGGGCAATCATGTCTCTAAGAAGACATGACTGACTGGACAGAAGATTATACCGCAGTAGGTTGCCATTCCTTTCTGTCGTAGACTGGTTGCCAGCCAAAACTATAGAACTCAATATGTCTTATTTTTTATCCCATTACTATAGAGAAGAGACGGATGAATAAATTTCCCAAAGGTATTTGTGCCCCACCCCCACCGATTTGTCGTTCTGAGTCAATAACCACTGCAGCGCAAGTATAGATGATTGATTTTTTTTATCGTAATAGGCGTAAAGAATCTTTCTCGTAATAATTAATTTTTCTCAATAGAAATACTCTCCTCCCGGGTCTTTTGAACTGGTTTAGAATTGTATTTCCTGCTTAGGTTTTGGGTTCTGGTTCCTTCTAAATTTTAATGCAACTCTATACATTTAACCTCTCCGCAAAAACTCTATATTAACTTTATATTTATATATTTTTCTTTAATAGGAATAGACATTATCGCCTATCGTTCGATTCATAGACTTCCAAGGATTTTAAACAGGATTAAAAGTTTTGCATTTTTCCTGTATAAGATTAGAAAAGACAACACTCGCAAGACAACGGCTTCAGACAACTCCCTTGCATGTGCTGACTACCACTCCACACAATCCTGGCTGACAAAGTATAAAAATATAAGTTTATATTTGTTTCTATACTTGTTGATGTTTCTCTTTTGTCGCCCAAGACGAATTTTGTTTTCAGAAACAGAAGAAGCAGAATATTGAAGAAATTTAGCACTGACAAGTCGCGTCAAAAAATACCTACATTTTTTGTTTGGTCATTCTTCGGGTTCCTAGTACTAAACAGAGGGATAATTATCTGAGATGAAATGTGTTCATTATTCGTCAATTTTTAGGTAGTCTTTCAAAAGTAGCTCATTTCATTGCGCATTTTTATTCTAACACAGGAATTTTCCGAAAGTTTTCTGATGATATAATTTTCTACTATGATGAGGTGTTTTCCTTTTTGTAAATACATCATATGTTATCTACCGATGTATTTATTCCTTTATAAATACAATCAATATAGATTTTGAATAGTGTCTCAAAATAATGCCACAGCCAATTATACTGAAGAGAGATTAATTATCACCATCGTCCTATATCTTTACAGTTTAAAAAACACAAAGGATTATGGAAATGATTTAGTAGTTATATTGTAAAGTTTCCTACGACAAAAGTATCATTTTCCACGACTGATAAAACTTCATTTTTCGCTTGTATAAACAATAAATGGTTCATAGTTGTTTGTTTTTTTTCATTTTTATTGATATCATCGTGACAAAGATGTTCAGTGTAGGTTATATTTATCTGAGTTTTAATTTTGATTCTAATAGAAACATGAAACTTTATTTCAAGAATGTTATATGTCTTCAATGATTTTTAATTGTATAACTTTTAACAAAAGCGTTTCCTTCCTGAATGTCTTTATCATTTAACATGTTTTTTTAATAGTTTTAGACGATAAATTTGTAATTGATAATGTTAGTATTTTTAGTTTTTTATAATATTCAGTGAAAGTCAGTTTTAGAAGAATGAATGCTACTGTTATGAGAAAACAAAAAAAAATAATGTGTTTATATATATATATATATATATATATATATATATATATATATATATATATATTCATAAATTATAGCATGGATATGTTACAATATCACTACAAAATTAGCTATTTTGTTTCCACACCTTTGTATCTTGTCAAGTGATGTGGTTATTCAGAAATGGATGGTTTAAAAGGTTGAAAACGAGCATGACCCTTTTAGTCAGGGAGGCATTATTGTATATACAATGTGGACTAATCAGAGTAAAGCAACTTCTAATTTGGAAAATATGTGGCCAGGCTTATGATTATTTTGGTGGGTATTGTTATTAAGGTTTGATTGAAGTGGGATCATTATTATTAAACAATGCTCATATCTATTGCCTTCTTGTTAATTAGAAGTTGCTTTACTCTGATTGGTCCACATTGTATATACAATTATGCCTCCCTGACTAAAAGAGTCATGCTCGTTTTCAACCTTTTAAACCATCCATTTCTGAATAACCACATCACTTGACAAGATACAAAGGTGTGGAAACAAAATAGCTACTTTTGTAGAGATATTGTAACATATCCATGTTATAATTTATGAATAAATAATAATATTAGCTCTACTTTTGTAGTGAGAACTTTTTTAAAAATAGTGTTTCTTTGGACCAGGAATATTATTCCAACAATACATATATATATATATATATATATATATATATATATATATATATATATACGAACTAAAAGTGAGCCAAAGCCGACCGCGGTTTCACTCGTCGTATTGAGCTCTTTACTGTTAAGGTTTTCGTCTTGGGTTTTTTTTTTCTTTCGAACACAGCTTTTGCTTTGTTTGTTTCTTTTTTGATTCCCCTCTTCCAATTTGGTATTACCTTTTGGGATTGACGACTAAATTTACCTTTTTGTTAACTGTAGGACATAATGATTTATATATATATATATTGTCATCCGCAGACAGATCTGTTTCGCAGTATCACAGCTCATCAGTACGGTTAGACTCCGATTGCTTTTTTACCCAGTATTGAAACCCGACCGAAATGGCGTCAGTCGTCGTCTCTACCCCTGGTTCGGTGGAAGTAGGCAGACTTTTTAGCCCATATCATTATACGCGCCCAATAGCTAGGGCGCTCTAATTCATTTAACTGAATGAGCGATGCGTACATTAGTTTTTTCTGATTGAGCACTGTGGAAAAATGATAGGCTTTGAAAAACAGTAGCTACTCTGGCATCTACACATCGATCATTCAGTAATGAATTAGAGAACTCTGGATATTGGGCGTGTATAATGATAGTGTACACGCTGAAAATTCTACCTCCTTCTATCGTGCGCCCATAGCTCAGAAGTACAATCGCCGACTGACGCAAATTTGGTCGAGTTTCAATACTGGGTATAGAGCAATCGGATGTCTAACCGTACTGGTGAGTTGTGATACAGCGAAACGGATCTGTTTGCGGATATATATATATATATATATATATATATATATATATATATATATATATACAGTCATCCGAAGATAGCCCTATTTTGTTGTATCACAGCTCATCAATACGGTTTGACATCTTATTGTTTCTAACTCTAAGCTGTGGGCGCTCGGTGGATGAAGGTAGATTTTAACATGTAATATACACGCTGTAACACACTCCTGTAGCCGAGAGTGTTTAAATTCATTAGAGAATGAAGGACTCATGGATAGTGGTAAGTAGTTACTATTATAAACTTTTTTATCCATGGCAACATATAAATTCAAATACGTGTCAACGTTTGAACGAACAGGTCATTTGTAATAACCTAACTTTAAATCCCTACAAAAAAATTAATGTAACCAAATTTATTCTTACTGCCACTCACTCTCTCTCTCTCTCTCTCTATCTCTCTCTCTCTATATATATATACATATATATATATATATATATAGATAGATAGATAGATAGATAGATATTTATGTATGAATGCATTAGTTTAACATCCTAATATAGGATGTCTCCTATGAAAGGACTATGGTAATGCATCAAATTTTCTAATCTCCATTTGCCAAATTTCACCTCGATTGCTTTGGGCACGCTTGTCTTAAGATAGTTAAGTGTTTATGTATCGTGAACACACAAGGGGATGCTGAATACTTGTAGATCTGCTGACTAAAATACTTGTAAATCTGGATGCAATAGCCAACATTTTGGTCAGATGTAGTAAAGTGTGTCAGGTCGATAAATTTTCAAGTTATCTATCTATCTATCTATCTATCTATCTATCTATCTATCTATCACTTATACAAGCATGTTTAATATGGTAACTACCTTAGCTCATGAGGTAACTATTGTCTGAGATATATATATATATATATATATATATATATATATATATATATATATATCTATTATACATTATTTTGACTTCCGACAACCTCTTGAAAGTGTTGGTCAGTTTCAATATTTACAAATATGCATTAAATTTAATTTTATTTACTATAAGAACTTAACCGGCAATCTTTCAAAAATTAACAAGCATTAATATTTCCTTATTTTGACTAACAATCTTGTTTGGAAGTCAAACCCTTTACAGTGAAACAGTGAATACATTGTCGGAACAGCATGTATTCGTACACGCACAAACACACACACACGCAAACATGTATGTGTGTGCGTTTGTATATCTATCTATCTATGTATCTATCTATGTATCTATCTATCTATCTATCTATCTATCTATCTATATATATATATATATATATATATATATATATATATATACAAACAGAAATTGCTAGTCACAATTACTTCCATTTCAAATAGCACTATGTATATATATGTGTGTTTGTGTGTGTGTGCCCGTGTGTGCGTGCGTGTGTGTGTGTTTGTGTGATTAGCAACATACACACACACATATACATATATGTATATATGTATATAATATTATCCCTCACCGATATCATAACTCGGTGTCTCATTCCCAAGACAAAATTCACGTACTTAGTGTAGGCTAACTATTGCCTAATTTAACATTTAATAAAAATACCAGTGTGTTACAATGTTGGCGTAGTTCTATATTATATTGTGGTTACAATCCTTTAATTTAAAAAAATATATTTTGCATTGAATCTATAGAAGTTTGCATATATATATATATATATATATATATACGCAGAAAAACGGTTGGTAATGAATTCAGTCAGTTAAGAGCCATACGTGATACACTCTTGGGCGATCATGTCTCTTTCGAGACATGACTAACTGGGCAAAAGAATATCCCGCAGTAGGTAGAATGGTTGCCGTCCAAGGCTATAGAAACCAATCTTTCCTGTTATTTAACCCATAACTGGAGGAAAGAGACGGATTAATACCTTTCCCAAGGTTATTTGCGCGTAAGTGAAAGCAATGAATTCGAATTCGGCTACCCGATTTCTCGTTCCGAGCCGATATCCACTGCGCCACAACGCACACGGTAATGAATTATTTAATTTTAAACATAAATGTTTTTTAAGATAAATTGATATAATTTCGTGATATATTTAGTTGACACATTCTCATCAAATTATTAGAAAATATTTACTGCATGTTTAGAAGAAACGCAAAAATATGTGTTTGATATTTCATCTTTTTTACTATTCCAGTCTAGAAATGCCATTCCTTGGATAATAAGAATATTTTTGTGTTAAAGTATTCGCGAGTATAGTCAAACAAGATTGACTTCATTTATGAGAGAATTCACTAAAAGTGCATCACGTGCAATGTAGATTTGATCATGGCACGAAAATTTAAATGTGGAAGACTTTTTATGCAGAGAAAAAAGATCTTGACGACCACAAGTATCGGAAGAGTTAGTCGTGTTGGTTCGGAAAGCATTTTTTCGAAGCTTCAGGAAGTACATAAAAAGAACTACAGTTTGGCGTTTAGAGACTTTGAAACGCCATAATACTCTTTGCTGTTCGTTCAGGCCTTTAAGACAGATGACAAGTAAACGCACAAACAATTCTGTGTCGATGTACAAATGAAACTTGAATGAGACTAGTCTCAAGCAAGATTAACTGTCACACTAAAGACTGTTATCCATGACATAGTGCAGCATACCTTGCAGAAGTTACACTACATACCTTAACTGTGTCGTATCAAAGGCAGTTCACTTATTGAAAACTTGTGATATCAAATCACACGACTCTTGACGTCTCTTAATGTTTTGATGGATATATCTTATTTTCTCAACAATAATCCTGTTTAATTTAATTTCTGCTAGTCACAGATATTTCCATCTCAGATAGCACTATATATATATATATATATATATATATAATCGCTTGAAGACACCACAGGGTAGAAACCTAGGTCGTGTAATAACTCATTTACAAATGAAGAATATATATATATATATATATATATATATATATATATATATATATATATATATATATATGGCAAAGTGAAAGCAGCAAGTATTTTAGAATTTACGCGGGTATTGTCTTATATTTAAAATTATTAGGTTTGTTTAGTATCGTATATTATTATGTATATTATAACTAATTCAAAGGATGTGTCAAAACACTGTGGCAGTTTTTATGTGCCCATTATTATTTTCTTGAGACTGATCTGTGATTGTTGAAGGTTTTCTTTCACGCTGAAACGGAGTATATAACATCGCTACAGGATCCATATATTGAATTCCCGGCCGCTAGAGAACTTCAACTTTGAAATAACAGAAGCTTGTATTCGCAACGAATATGTTAAATAAGTAGGTATAATGGGAATTCCTCCTGTCTAACGTAAAAATCAAAGTTAAGTTTAAGCAAATTTGACAGAAGCTGTCTTTTAAAGAAAAACTTATTACAGCATGCATACACACACACACAAACATTTATATATATATATATATATATATATATATATATCAACTGTAATGCTAGTGAGTTCCGAAATTACTATTTTTTCTAGTGTTTTACTGTTAGGCATTTTAGACAAGCATATTTATTTGTCATAAAATGCTCGATACCAAGATAACGATAGAAACTTAATAAAATTTATGTGAATAAAATTTTAAGTTATCTGAAATTAAGTTATTATGCCAACTTCAATGTTTCGTGCGAGCATTATTGTAATGTATTCACTCTCCAGTGTCATTTGGTTTCTTTGCTGTTATTTCCCAATCTTTTTTATTTATACGAAGATGTATATTTATGTCTTTTTTTGCGTACGTGATTTTTTTGTTTGATTAATGTTGTAGTATTTATTTATGTCTGGTTTTGCTGTTTTTTAAGTGGTGTAGCATTTGTTGGTGGTTAATTGCTTTATACTGTATGGACGCTTTTTAAGCGTGTTTATATATATGGCCGCTAACTGAATTATATTGATCACTTTTTATCCTGAAAAAAAAACAACTGACTTAAATGCAGAGTTGTTCTTCCCTTAGATATTTTCTATTGATGCATATATAAAAATATTTTTATCTAACATTATTTATTAATATTATATATGTTATTTTAGAGAATACACGACCTTAGGTTAAGGTCGCTTGTTACTAATTTTTCTGTTTTTTAGTATAAAAAACAGGGATAGCAAATCAAACATATATATCTACTAAAAGTAATGTCTGTAGTAACAAGAAAACATAAGTGTGTGTTTGTGCGTGAATATGCGTGTGCAAGTGTGCAATCTTGATGCCAGTTTCCTGATGTGAATATCACCCTGTCCGGTTTAATTATTCTACAAAATCTTATCTACACCCGTGTGCAAATTAATTGATGCAAAACGAATAATATCTTCCTGAAATCCTTCACACTTCCCCTGATCACGTATACGTCATTCTTGTCTGACCGCATTTATCTTTATGTTTTATATTGTTTCTTCACGCTTAAAACAGGCCTGATATCTAAAAGGCTGACACCAACAGTGCTTGCTATTTCTCTGCAAACACGACAGGGTGTTCGTGCAGCGTTGCAATTTTCGTTCGCTTACTTGGGGTACCGTCTACCGCAGAGAATGACCGTAGAATAATTAATCGATAATCCTGTCAATAGTGTCTAGTCGTGATAAAAAATGATAGAAGCTCGGATGACGCATATATTTTTCAAAATTAAACAAATTTCAACATCCATCCCGAAAATACATATGACCTAATCTGAGAAAAAATAAAAATCGATTACATCCTTCAGTGGATTTAACTTCACTTCAGTGGATCTAAAATCTGACAGTATAGTGAATAAAACGAAACTAAAGCGACAGTTTCAATTAATTTACAAAGGGTGAAAAATTTAAATGAGAAGACAAATTCAATATCAATATTCACATACTAATTTCTTGATTTTAAGTTATATCAGTAGCAGTAAATGTCTGTAGTATGTTGTTATAATAAATTCTGAATACATTAAATGGATAAACTTTTTAAGATATTAAAAAATATTATGGAATTTATTAATTTGTCAGATATTTTAAATTGGGTTAGACTTTCAGCAATCTCGCTCTCTCTCTCTTTCATACACACACACACACACACACACACACATATATATATATATATATATATATATATATATATATATATATATGCTTAATTAAATAAGACATGAGGAACACTATATTTTTTCTCTGCTCGTTTCGCTCTGTGATAGACATTATCAAGACAAAGAGATGAAATGAATTTTATTTTGATAATGTATATATATTCAAAACATTAACTGAATTTATTTAAGCATAAAAAACATCA
Source organism: Ascarosepion bandense (assembly GCA_037127315.1). Classification (NCBI taxonomy): domain Eukaryota; kingdom Metazoa; phylum Mollusca; class Cephalopoda; order Sepiida; family Sepiidae; genus Ascarosepion; species Ascarosepion bandense. The sequence goes on along the minus strand of JBBBDQ010001439.1, from coordinate 2,103,463 downwards.
TGCTTTATATTTTAAGATATATTTTCATTTGCAAGATAATGTAATGTTATGAGTTGTTAAATTGATGGAGATTAACCGTTGTCTTGGATTTTTATATGTTGCATTTGTTTGTTGAGAAAGTATAGTTTCTCTTAGAAAACGTGAGGTTAGAAAAAAACAAACCTAGGTACATTAATATTTTGATGATGTTGTATGGATTCACTCTCGACAATTATTTTCTCTTTTTGTAATTATAAAATTTTTTAGATCAAAATAATCGTCAAATTAATTTCTGTTCATGACCAATGCATTTGGTAAAATAATATTTTTTAGTTGTTTGTTCGTAAATACGTTTCTTTTTAAATTTCTGCAAAGTACATTAGATGGACATGCAAATATTTGAAAAAAAAAACGTTGATTACTAAAAAATACTCATAAATAATTAAAATGTTTTTCTGCATGTTTCTCCAATGTACATTAGAGAAGCAAGCAGTAATGTTTAAAAAAAAAACGTATCTATTAAAACAGGAAACTTCAAAAGTAATAATTTAAGAAATGCACTGGTTATAGACATAATTAAATTAAAAATGCACATGAAAATTCTCTTATAATCCGAACTCTGACGTTTTCTAAACATTTAATAATTTCAGTTAATTTTATGGATGATTGATAAGCAATCTTGTAGTCACCATTATTTTTTGTTTATAGACACATATTTCAGATTAAATAAATTTCAAACATTGTGTCTGCTTATTTTTAAATAAATTCGTTCATCCTCAAGGAGAATCTTTTGCGTGCTATAATTGAAAGATGTAAGAAATGAGCCTTAAAGTTGACAGATGATTTTATTATTCATTTCGCGATGTACCCAAGTACTTTTCATCTCTTTCCGAGATCATTTTCAGTAGTGTGGTAACAAAATATTATCGCAAAACTGTGTGGTTCAAAATTAAGGTAAATTTTTTCTTGCTTCAAATATAACGGTTGACAAATTGCTTAGCGTTCATAAGAACGTGAAAATTATACAAAATGGATTTTTTTGAAGTCATGAACTTGTTCAAGGATGAAAAAACTTTTCTTTCAATATTTTATAACATTGCTACATTATTCGTAGCTGGTTCTATAATTTGACAGCTTAAGTTTATTTTTTTAATAAATAGTGATTCGAAGATCTGTAGTTTGCTTTTGTTGTTTTCTTGGTGTAAGATAGTTCTTTATCAAGAATTGTTGTTTTTTATAATGTGAATGTAGAGGCGAATGTTGTTGTAGGTGTTTAGAAATGGACGAATGGTCAGATAAGTGGAATGTGAGACGTCTTGTTAATGCAGTTGCTGTAAATCCAACATATATATTTGATTGTTTTTTGTTTTTTTGTTTTGTGTCGGAGATACATATAAATTGATACATAATGTTGATTTTACGTAACACATCAGTTGGTTGGGAGAAGATTTTACATATAATTAAATTAGTAGTATTATACTTTTAATAATATATTATTAATTTTGTTTTTTATTATGATTAACAGTAGATATATTAGTAAGAATTAAATTTTTTAAGATTTTTTCATCCTGTTTTAGTTATCGTGCATGTGCTTGCAATAAAATGTGTGATATGTTTACGTTCTTTTGTGGAAGTACCATATTCTGTTTGATTCTGAGGATGTGTTTTGAAATATCGTCTTATTTGTTCATCTACAATGTGGTTGGGAAGCCATTATTAATGAGTGGCTGCTTAATATGTTTTAGTTCAGTGTGAAATGTTTTGTTTTTTTTATGGAAGAGTTGATTTGTGCTCGGTTAATTAATTGTGTATAAGTGCTATTTTATAGTAGTTAGGCATTCACTCTTCTAATTGAGTGTGCAAGTGTTTTATCGGTTGTTTACTTATATGGAGAGGTAGTAAAGCTATTATTGTTTGTGTCTATTAAAATGTCATGGAAAAGGATTTTTTATATTTGTTAAGTCTGTATGTGAACTTGAGGACAGAGTTCTTTTGAAAGTTTTTTTTAATTTTTATTATTTGTTCTATGTCTTTAACTAATATAAGAATACAATCATCATCTTATACGTAAATGGAGGGATTTTTAGTGGCTTTAAATATATTATCTTCTAGGTTGACTATGTAGAAGATTCTGAAGGTTAGACCCAGAACTAAGCCTATTGAAAGGCCGTCGTTTTGTACGTAAATATTATTTCTGTAATCATAGAATGCAACTTCGGTGGTACAGGTTAATAGAAGGTTTTCCTTTTTAGTATTTTAGGTTTAATTTTCAGTGGGGGCGGAGAATTATTATAATAAATATATTTTATAACAATGTCAATTGTTTCTCTAACAGGAACATTAGTGAAAAGATTTTCACAATCAACTAATGCTTTGGTCTCATTATTAAATTTTTCCGTTTTTAATAATTGTATAAGTTCAAAAGATGATTTAATGCCGTATATAAGGACAATTCATGTGAAAGAGCTAACGACTGTTCCACAAGTAAATCAAGAAAATAGATATGAATAGAAAATTGTAATTCGGGAAAATAGGCATGTCAAGGTAGAATATGCTCGGCGTTTTAATGCACCCGCAGGGATTCAGGTTGCGGTTTTAATGTCAAACCAACCTACAGAAGAAACAGATATCGTTCATCAGTTGATCGAGGAAAATATAAATACTTTGATCCTATGATACTTTGATGCATGAATTGTTTTTTCGTCATATGGAACAGACGGCTACCACATATATTTCCAAGGTGAAATGGTCGGAAAGGTACACAGTTGCAGTTGTCCTCTTTCCATATTATGGTCAGAGAAAGAAACTACCTCTTGTTTTCAGCAATTCTTGGTGAATGCATAATATATCATAAAAACTGAAACATTAAAATTGTTGAGACAATAACAGCGAAGATGTACGTAGTATTCTACTTGATTTGTCATCGCATTTTGTTTCCAGCAACTTTTACTGGTGGTCCTCGATACCTTCATGAAAATAGGATAGATGTTCTGAATAGTTTTTTTTTTTTAGACTTCTTCTCAGTGACGTGAAAGAACCAAGTTCACCCCAAGATCTAAAATTAGTTGATGGAATTCATTGCTCAAAATTCCGAGCTTATATCTGTTTTGACAAAACAGATATAACATTGGAGTCCAATACTGTCTTGTTTGTTTCCAGCAAAATATTCCTGTCGCTCAATATTCTAATCAGCTTCTAGAATGCGTCCTTTGACATACCAATACGCCTTCGGATCTCAGTGTCGCACGTTTTGTCCTCTGTTAGGATACTTATCAGATATTTGTATTTCTGTACCTGCTTGATTTCAGTTTCCTCTAATTTGATTTACCATTTTGGGATACTCTTTTTACTGATTACAATGCATTCAGTTTTCTTGTATTTTATAGGCAGACCTTTCACTACCACTTTCTGTAACAACTCCCTGTAAGACATTTTCTAGTTTTTCTTTGCGTGTCTTCTATCAGCACTGTATAATCTCCGTGTCTTAATTTGTTCAGAGTGTGGCCACTAATGACGAATACTGGCATGACCTCTTGCGCTTTCAGAATAGTCTCGCTGTATAGATGAAAAAGATCTGGTGAGAAGACGCATCCTTGTCGTTCACCTATTTCTATCCTTGTATATCTGCTGAACTCGTTTCTTCTCTTTATGCAGTCAGTTTGAATACAAGTTCCTTATTATTCTAATGCCTTTCCCATATATATCAAGTTTGTCGATCATCTCCATCAGGTTTTGTGGCCTACTTTGTCGATTGCTTTTGCATAGTCTTTGAAACAAAAGTTGATGTCCTTCTGCATTTGTATCACTCTTTCTGACAACATTCTAAGAGAGCGTTGTTTGTCTCAGTGTCGTTGACAAATCTGCACTGTACTTGTCCTATTTTTATCTATTTCTGCTGGGTTCTCTATTCATCAGAATTCGGATGATGGTTTTTGTTATATTCCTCTTTAAGCTGATTCTTCAGTGGATTTCGCATTCGTTTACACCTGGCTTTTTACGCGATTCTATGCAAATCGATCTGCTTAGGTCTTCCAGGATATTGCCGCTGTTATATATTTCTTTAATAATTTCAGTGATTTTGTCTACTCTGAAATAGTCTAACGCTCATGGCATCTTTTTGCAATGATGTTTAGTCCTGCTGCTTTGTGTCTATTCAGTTTGGCAAGTGAAACTTCTCCATGTTGCTAAAGTTTCTTTAATGCGTCCCATTTGGAGTTTCTGTTTTGAAGTTTTTCATTTGTATATTTCTTTCACACTGTCCAAGCATTTTTCCTAAAACCTGAGGTCATCCAATAGTCAGTGGGATTTCAGTCTGAGTGATGTGCTACGCTTCTTCAATCTCCGAAGTTTCATTCTTTGTTCACATATGACCGGAAGGTGGTCGCTTCCACAGTCGGCACTTGGATAAGTTTTACAATGATAAGTTTTACAATTTTATATTTCTGAATCCCCCTCTTTATAGTTATATAGCCTGCTTAGTTCTTTTTGCAATCTTCCTGGACTTCTCCATGTCCATAATCGTCTTGGATATTCTTGAAAGAAGTGTTGGTTATTGCCAGATCGTTCTCTGTATCCGTTTTTCTCTTCTGCCATTACGGGAACCTAGTCCAAATTTGTCAACTGTTAAATCTTTCCTCTCTTTGCCTACTTTGGCATTCAGGTCTCTTATGATAATTCTAATTTCTCACGCTTTACACTAAGACTTTTCATTGTCTAGCACAGGACAGAAAGATTCTATTTTGTCTTCAGTGATGTCGGTCGTCAGTGCATACAATACTATAACCGCAATGTTAAAAGGCTTTCCTTTCAGTTTGACGACGAGGACACTTCTGAATAAGTGGCGGTATTTCAGAAGGCAAATTTTCATGTATCAGTCTAGTATCAAGCTGACTCACTTTTCATTATTTTTGCCGCTTGCATAAATGATTCTCTAGTTGTCACGAAGGAAATCTTCATTGTGAGGCCACCTAGTTTTGCATGATTCCAGAATATCGATATTCTATCTACTCATTTCTTCCTTGGCATTCTCCAGTTTAGCAAAGTTGTTCAGCGTTCCATGTTCGTAAAGTAATTTTGCTTGTTTTGCAGAGTCACAGTGTGATGATCCGGTGACACCTCTTGCACGCGTTGTTCCCTTCCGGGGGCGGGACCTGCTTCAGAGAATTGTGTCCCAAGTATAGTCAATTACTTTTGAGATATAGGGTTTTCTCAAGTTATATAGCTATCATTAGAAAAACTAGTCGATTGAAAAAATTTAAAAGAGAGCTCTATCATTTAGATGTTTAGCACAGCGTTCCTCCAGTTCCGGTTTAAATACTTCATGAACAGTACCTATCTATCTATCTATCTATCTATCTATCTATCTATCTATCTATCTATGTTCATATCGATTTATCTATCTATTTCTATTAATCTCTCTGTATTCAAATATGTTTATGTGTGCATTTCTATCTATCTATCTATATATCTATCTATCTATGTTGATATCGATTTATCTATCTATTTCTATTAATCTCTCTGTATTCAAATATGTTTATGTATGCATTTCTATCTATCTATCTATCTATCTATCTATCTATCTATCTATGTTCATATCGATCTATCTATCTATTTCTATTAATCTCTCTGTATTCAAATATGTTTATGTATGCATTTCTATCTATCTATCTATCTATCTATCTATCTATCTATCTATCTATCTATCTATCTATCTATCTATCTATACATGCATGCATTCATCGAAAACAATGGATTTCGACCAGAAATATAATCCCTTTCTGCTTAAATATTTGCCTAATATCGAATGCGATACTGACTCGAGAATCCTGAGACAAGAAACAATACGTAATTTTTCTGATACTTATTGATTTATGCTTCAGTCGGATTCCATTAGCGCATTTATGTGGAAATTTGCTGAGTTTAACTCTCTTTTCTCGTTCGTTATGCAAAGATTTCTTCTCTTGGTTCTCCGTCCTCTTTTCGTCTTTTATCGCTCAATAATCGGTTTTTCTTCCTCTTCGCTCAACGTTATTCTTTATCATTATTAACACTAGCTGTTGGACTTTCGTATACATATTTTCAAGAACTGATACCGCTAAATAATAAAGTATAAAATATTGGGTTTGGAGTATTAAAGAGACGATAATTTTTAAAAGAATATCAGAACAAAGACACTTCTGCTCAGACGAACTTAAGTCACTGATGCCTCCTCAACAGGTGTTTACCCGTGCAACCAGACTGGTAACTGGGTCCCACCCATTCACAGTCAGGTTAGCCAAATGCAGACGACAATTCTACTCCTGCAGCTTCTTCTCTCGCACTGTGGAACTCACTCCCGTATTCTTGCTTTCCTGACGGCTACAACCTCCAGAAATTTAAATGAAAAGTCAATACTCATCTACTAACCACTGGACTCTAGCTCTCTCCCCACCGCTGTATAACCTTCCCTTTCTCTCCACCTATGTATCTGTCATCGCACCTGTTTTCTCAGCTTTCTATTGTTCCTTTCTAACTTGTTTGTACTCCTCACTCTTTTCTAATTAATCTTTTTACATTTATGTAGCCCCCTGCACATAAGTGGCATTTCCGCCTTGCTCGGGGTGAAATGATTAAAAAAAAAACTTAAAATAAAAAATAAGAATACTACTGTTGTCAGAATAGGTGTAATTGCAAACTATCTAAAATCCCAAATTAAATGTTATTATTTGTATGCTTGATCTTACAGTAACTGATAAAAAACTATAAATAATATAAAAAATATATGGCCTACTATAGGAGTTGGAATCGCAGCATATTTGGAACATTGTAAACTATGTTGATTTGCGTATACATATAAATTCCACCATCGAGAATATAAAATTTTAATTTTATTTGTTTCTTTATAAAAATGTGACAATCCGTGTTTCTTTCCGTTGAAATTTTAAAAATCCATTTGTCAAATTTTTCAGAGAAATAGGCACTTAAACTTTTGTAAATGTCATGTGTATTTTCAATATTGTTAAGAGTTTCATTATTGACTTATTATTTGAAGCTGGGTGGAATGCCAGGATGAATCTTATACCATTATTTTGTCTTTAAAAAATCGGATCAAAAATTAAAATTGGTAGAGAAAAACTAGAATAACATTTTTGTACATACTTTGAACATTAAAGTGAATGTCTTTACTGACACATATATTTGTGTCACGTTAATATTCCATAGAAAATATCAAACAACTACTTAAGATGATGACAAAATATCACTCAACATGTAGATTAGAATACAACGTTAAACTGTTTATATCAACAACGGTTATATCGTTCATAATGAAACCCTTCCTCCACAAACAAAGCGAACATATATATATATATATATATATATATATATATATATAGATAGATAGATAGATAGATAGATAGATAGATAGATAGATAGATAGATAGGCAGGCTCTCTTGTTTTTATCTGTATTAGCTTTTATAAATATTTTTTCATATTTCCTTAAAATATCTTCTCTTGGGAACTTTTCCCTATTCTTTTTAAAGCTATTTTTTAAATAATTTGAAAAAATGTTGGGAAATATTTTATTTGCTAAAAGATTTTGTGATATCTATTTATTTGAGACTGAAAGTATATTATCTGCCCACATTTTTCTTTGCGTTCTTTTTCAATTCTCTTTCCCTTATTTTATTTCTCTTTATATTTTTGGTGTGTTATTATTGTGTGCTTATATGGCCTCCTATAAGTTTATATTTGTGTGCTTATTTTTTGTATGTCTTTATCGTTCCTTCTTTTCGTGTCTGTATATTTTTCTACTTAATGTTTTTGTGTGCTTTTGTGTGATTAGATGTATGTATTTTTTGATTCCGTTCGTTTGTATTGTAAGTCTGATTTCTTCTGTATATACAAAGTTTTTTTCGCCTAATCTATTTCCGCTCTGTTAAATACCGATTTTTAAGTATGTTAGTGGGATGTATGTGTCTGTGTATTCCTCTGCACTGTCCTTAGATAGACACCCAAACTCTCGGAAATGTTCGTATTGAGCTTACGTTTTTTTTAAACAGTAATGTATGCTGTTTCAAAATTTCTGGTGGGTTGAACTGCATCATCTTGCTCTCTTTCTCAAAGGCAATTCCCTGTTGACCCTATTTTACTATTCAGTTGAAAATATCAAAACTAATTTAAGCCTAAGCGCAATATATATATATATATATATATCCCATGGTTTTTAACCATAATCAATATTCCCACACACTCATCAAAAATTTAAAAAATGATTACAGGAACCTCCAATCAAACAAAAACATCAAAGACATTTTCGATAGGCCACCCATAAATGCAAAGAAACAAACACCCAACCTATCAACTATCCTCACTTCTAACAAATATTTAAATAATACAAACCTATCAGGGAATTTAATATGTGGAAAGCCCCGTTGTTTAATCTGTAAACATCTAATAACAGACAAAACATTCTCTGTACCCAACACAAAAATAAAATTACACCCACCAAACCTTACTTGTGATAGCAAAGACATCATCTACTATCTCTTCTGCTCAATTTGCCCCAACAGTGGATATATCGGCGAATCCGGTAATAGCTTTAGATTTCGCTTCAATAATCACAAACTAAATATACGACAAAAAAATGTATACTCCCCAATTGCAGCACATTTTAATCAACCCGATCACACTTTAGAAAATTGCAAATGTTTACTAATAGACTCCAATTTTAGTTCTACATACACACGCAGAAAGAAAGAAAAATACTGGATTTTAAAATTAAACACACACAAGCTAGGGTTAAACAGGGACTTAGGTGTGTTGAATCTCTACAAATATTTCAATAGGTAAAAAGAATGTTCTTTCAGATATTCCAAGGAATTTTTTATCTAAAACAAACAGACTTTCTCCACGGAGGTGTCGCGTGTTGATTGGTTGACCGAAAATAAACAAACGGACGTGCCGCATGCTGATTGGTTTATCGACACCACGCGATATAAACAAAAAAATAGATATTCCAAGAGATTTTTTGTCTAAAACAAACAGACTCTCTCCACGGACGTGCCGCGTGTTGATTGGTTTACCGAAAATAAACAAACGGACGTGCCGCATGCTGATTGGTTTATCGACACCACGTGATGTAAACAAAAAAGTATTAGGACGCCATCGTAAAAATACGTTTCCAATTCTAATTTAAAAATCACTTGTTTCTGATGAAGGACCGAGGGCGGTCTGAAATATAAAACACTATAAAAATAAACAAATACTGTTTAAAAAAGTACGTTTTTAAATTCAAAACTTTTTATTAATATTCTTTCCTATACATATTAAGACAGTATACGTGGATGATCATCACTATATATATATATATATATATATATATTCAATTTTCAAAGGAGTTATTTCGCTACCTTCATTTCTACTATGAGTGATGTCTTTAAGCGATTTTTAATAATTTTTTCATGGTAGAAACCAAGGTAAGGAAATAACTCGTTTAAAAATGAAAAATATTTAAAAGTTCTACAATATAATTCTATAGAACACTTTTTAATACAAATGTGTACTGGTCTAATCATATTAGGACCAAAAACTAATTATTAAACAATTATGTGTATATATATATATATATATATATATATATATATATATAAATGAACAATTAAGAGTGTGAGACTCACCTTCACAAGGATGTTTCTAACTAGCATCAATTTGACAGAAAAAATAAACAGAGTTGTAACTCAATACATGTCCCTCTCTCCTCTCACCAATGAGTTGGTAATTTGCTGATATTTCTTGTCAGTTTCAACTTCAACTGATTATGGCTGTTGCTATCTAAGGATTCTCCAATAAATTATGTCAATAAATTCCGAAAATTACATTTCGTTCAATAGCTATTTCAGCAAGAAAATTCTCGCTTCATCAGCAACGATCAAAAACAAAATTTAAATTAATTCACATATGGCACACAATTTCATATACCGGAAAGAGCCTCAAAACTTATCCATACACAGGAAGTTAAAATATTTGTCTCTGTAAATAGATAATACTATTTGCATCGGGTCTTCCACCTGGATCATTTTTAATATTGCCAAAATTAATATTGATAGGATTTGGTATTTGAGAATTTACTTATATACGCTTCGTTTTTTGGATTATATATATATATATATATATATATATATATATATATATTAGGGAACATCTTCAAAATTCAAAAATATCGAATGCAAATTTCGACATGAAATCTCTAATAGAGAATTCACCTCTCCTCAGCGACACAGTTCGACTTTAAAATGAAGAAAACCTGGAAATTTAAAATTATTAACATATATATATATATATATATATATATATATATATATATATATGCTAACAAAGGAAAAAAAGAGGTTTATATTGGTTCTGTAACTTTAAGTACATTGAGATCTCTTCCTGCATCATATTTTAATATTAAAAATGTTTAATATTAATTAGGATCAGGTTCTTGGAATTTACCTTCCTACTTTTCCATTTCGGATTAAAGTGAAATATATATATATATATATATATATATATATATATATATATATATATATATATAAATGAAGGTTTTAATTTGGGATGAGAAGTCGATTTTAGTATATATTTTTATACACACGCATATATATTTTCATATATGTATTTATGTATAAAAGGAATTAAAAACCTAGTTTCGTATTTATAAATGTGAAATAAATCTCTGTTCTTTACTCTCAGACAACGATCAATAACTAAAACATGTAACACGTTTTCTTGCTTTAATATACGCATGTATGTATAACTTGAATTGCAACTTTCGTTCTTTTTCAAATATGTCATATTTTTCTCTTTCCCATCGAACTTTTTGTAAGCTAGACAACATCTTGGAAATTAAGAAATGTAAGAACAGTCAATTGAAATGATAGGCTACAGATTTGCGAACCTACGACAAGTGAGAAAGAGAGAGATGTAAAAAGAGAGGAAAATGGTGGAAAAGAACGAAAGCCAAATGGAAGCAATGAAAACTTTCTGATTGCTTCAATTCAGAAGTGGAAATTTCAATTAAAAAATGGGCGACAATAAATAGCACACGTGTTTTCTGATTCCCAAGCTGCGATTTCAATTTGAAAACTTTCTATTGTTATTAGTTACATTTTTATGATTTATTTATTTTTTGTCAGAATCTGTGAGACTCGTTTTGCTTTCTCTTTCAATAACATATTGATTCATTCGATCCAGTTTTTCTCGTCTTTATCGTAATTATTACAAATTTTCGACCGTTTCACTTTCCGACATTCTTCCTGTCTGAATATCTAAGATCCATTGATGTCACTGTTCTAGGTTGATTTTCTTTCAACAGTTTTTTTTTTTTTCGTTTTTGTTTTTCACCAGGTTTCAGCTGCTGTACGGTTTTTCTATATTGATCGTATTAATGTGTGTTCCTTCGGGACGTAGGTGCTAATATTTCTTCAAATCTTAAATTTCATCTCTGAATTGCTATGCCTTCCCAGAAAATATAGTACGGAGGTTACTCATTACCGTCTACCTGGTTTATATGTCATCAATTTTGTTTGCTTTTTTTATCCTACAATTACTACCACTAAAGGCTAGAGTGATTAGTCTACGTACTTGTAACAATTAACTGCATGAGGAAGAAGAGATATAGTTATGACTTGAGAGAACTTATGCAAAACAAAACGCAACAACGTATGCATGTATTTGCATTCTGATCGTCGATTCTATTTTCCGAGATAATAGCATTACCGCGACACACACTTCAAGAGCTGATGCCAATGCGAACAATCCAAAAATAAATCTTTATTAGTTAAAGTTGTTAAAATATCTAGCGCCATATTTAATACTAAGAATCGTTGTTATAGATCGATTTTTCTTATCATTTCTTTTTGTCTTGAATTTATTTTTTGCATTCAATTTACCACCGGGAATATCAAACAGAAATCAGAGTTATATTGTAATTTTGTATCCAGAATCTTTCTAAAAAATTCTTTCTAATATCTTTCTAAAAAATCTTTCAAAAAATCTTTCTAAAAAGTCTTTCTTAAAAAAATTTGGAACATGTCAATATAATTTACTTTATTCAAACTATTTTTCTCATGTTTATGTGCGTTGTGGTGCAGTGGATATCGGCTCGGAACGAGAAATCGTGGAGCCGAGTTCAAATTTCAGTTGAATTCATTGCATTCAATTACGCGCAAAACCTTGGGAAAGGTATTAATACGTCTCTTCCTCCCAGTTATGGGTTAAATAACAGGACAGATTGGGTTCTATAGCCTTGGCTGGCAACCAATGTACCGCAGAAAGCAATGGCAACCTACTGCGGGATAATCTTCTGCCCAGTCAGTCATGTCTCTTTCGAGACATGATCGCCCAAGCGTGTTTCACGTATGGCACTTAACTGACTGACCCTTTAAGCTTTTCACGTGTCCATTATTTGACGCATACGGAATAACTGTTGATTACTGCATTATTTGTGACTGTGATGGATGATTATATGTATGTTGTACTGAGTATATGAACTGCGTATATCCAGTTACTGTGCATATGACAATTGTATACCAGCAAAGAAATTTAGGCAGCTCCTATATTCTTTTCAATGCAATCTCCAAAACTATGAGTAAGGCTTTGCTGAAGTTTTACTTTTAGTCTTTTCTGCATTTAATGTTCATGATTAATTCGCATCGTTTTTCATAATTTTCTATTTCCCTTTTGAGATAAAGCAATTTAAATACACTTTATGTAAATGGTCTTAATCTGGCAACGGTATTTAGAAATCATCTACCTTAAGTGGCACTTTGGCTTTTAATTGGATGAACGACAGTATAAAAATGTATTTCAACTGCCGACTTTTAGAAAAGTAGATAGCCATAATTTTATTAGCAATGACACTTTAGTAATATTTTAACTAATCTTATATTAATATAGATATCTACATTTTATTCTGATAGAACTTTCTAACTGTACATTATTTTGCAGCAAAGAGCTCAGAATTAGTTTATATCTACTTCTGTAGGTTAGATTCCAACAGTTTTTCTCTCATTTCTCACTAAACCCTTATTTTATTGCACATTCTGTTATTTAGTAAGCTTAATTTCGGACAGCACAAGGAGTGTGCATTAGAGGTAGAACAAGGAACATTCAAGTAAGCACAAAGTCAGTATTTAGAGATACTTATGGTGAAGTTACACTTCAACGAAACAATGATCATACTAATATAACACAAATACTTAGATGCAATCAAGGCATTAAAAACTAAACTCACTATATGACGTTGAGTCTAATTTCAGCCTGAGATTTACAAAGTGCGATGGATAAATTATCTTCTATAAATGCAAAAACATTGACATTTAGCAGATATTTTTATCAAAATTATACAAAAATATCTTAAAACACAAAAGAGTCTATTTAATAATAAAATTGCATTAGATTCAATAACGGCCTGAATATGACTTCGGAATCTCTTGTAATATATTAGCTTGACTTAGCAGAA
>JBBBDQ010001439.1:1972500-2085000 GCA_037127315.1 Ascarosepion bandense | reverse complement strand
ATTTATTGTTATAATCATTACACCACCATTACTAATCATTACTACCGATTTACAATAACTATTTTCTACCACAACTGTTATTATCATCAAATATTACTATCACTGTATTAGTCCGCAATCATTATTAAATTAAATTACTCCTCTCTGCTGTAGTAAAATTAATACCACCACATAAAAACTAACAAGCATTACAAATTAGAATTTCTACCATTTAAATATGCGAAACCACAAAAAACAAGTTAATAACAGACTTAAAACTTAAAAATAACAATACAGCTTTAAATAAAATACAGCCTTAAATAAAATAATAGGAATTTTTGCCTGTCATAGTTTCACACAGGCCCCCTCATGCGTTCATATGTATGTACGAGAAAGCGACTACTATCCGCGCGTTGACATCGCTATACTATTCGAATACACCGACCGAATGGGTATGTATGTACGCAACGGCACACATATACATAGATATGCCGAGCCCCGAACGATTCGTATATATGTTTGTGTGAGCCACGGTGGGTGGACGCGCGCGTGTGTGTGTGTGTGTGTTTGCGCCCGTCAATGAGTGTACAAATGTGTATATATGTCTGCGTTTGTCATGACAACAAATTTTCCTCCCACGGATACAAAAATACACCAATATACGCAGCCCTACATATAGCCAATGTTTAAAAAAAATTAATGTTTGTCTTACGATCGCAAGAGCGTGAAACCCAGGGTTACAAACTCACATCTATCTATCTATCTATCTATCTATCTATCTATCTATCTATCTATCTATCTATCTTTAGTGGCTTATTGAACTTTTTCTCAAATGCTTATGTTGTGTTTATGGGTTTTGTAAATAAAACTAATAATATATATATATATATATATATATATATATATATATATATATATATACCTACTACATATTTTGGTGACTCCAAAATTAGAATGAAGCGAGAGCACCATGAGACAACTGAATATCCAATGGATAACTATCAAAACACTGGAATTCATGCTTCGTACTTCCCGCCTGTGGAATTTCTTTCCGCATACTTACTTACATCCTCTCTCTCTCTCTCTCTCTGTCTCTCTCTCTCTCTCTCTTGCTTTTTTTTATCCACCCCACTCTCCTCAGTATTCTCTTCTTTCTCCTACTCTCTTCCTGGCACCCCCTGCAACCTTTCACTTCTTCTCATCACATTCCTTCGATGTAAACCCTTGCACAACAGTGGCAGTAAAATGCCTTACTCGGGGCGACACAATTACAAAAAAAAGTCATTACCAGGTTGTTGACAATCATTGAGGCCCACATTTATTTAAGAAATATAACATCTCAAGCTACCAAATTTTAAGACCTCTTTCGATTGTTATCGGTGGAAATAGTAGCAATGTTTCCTAGCAACATTTTTAATAAACACAATTATAAAGAACTGAAACAAGCCCATATAAAATCAAACGAAAAAAGGAAACCAGAGATAAATTAATGTCTACTTCTGTCATTACATGTCGATTATCAAGAAATGGTATCAATTGCATCGAGATTAGATATCGGCAATGAAATAGTATTACATCAATTTTTTCAGTAGTTGCTTGTTTCGATAAGTCATTTGTTAGCCACGCAAAAAGACTCAAGTCCGACCAGGCTGAGACAGGTGGCAAAGGAATTAATTGTAAGGGTCTTGGTCATGCTTGGTTAATTGGCCTTGCGTCAAACACCTCCGAAGTCCCCAAAATTTAAAAATCAGATGGTTGAAGGTTTAGATCTGAAAGGATAAAATCGTTCGTGTATATCGTGTCTATAATGATTTATTTACAGAATGACAAAAGTTTAAGAAGGAAAATATAAGTGAAATTCGTCAACTGACAGAAACATGTTCATTAAGAGTATGCATGCTGTTTTATTTTGAAAGTTTTCGTAGTAGTATTTTATGTATTTGAAATGTCCGCTGAAGTTAAGAGTTTGTGTTTCTGTAGCAGTGGATTGTAAAAGCTTTGTTCTTTCCTCTTTTTAGTAGGTCGCAACAGGTTGAGAGAGTGATAGAGAAGGCAAAACAAATAATGGAGTGTCCATTTGGTTGTGGTGTTGTTCTTTTTAGCAGCGTGGTGTGAAAATTAAGAAGAGGGCGTTGAAAGTGCGGGCGAATAAAAGTGTGACGTACCCTGCGTCTGGGTTGGGGTGGAGTGAAAAAGATGAAAAGAAAATTGGCAGTGAGGGCGAATGAAACTGCGACGTGCCTCTGCGTCCGAGTCGGCCTTCTTTCGTTACATTGCCACGTGTTCCTCAGCTAACAACTCCCATCTGAGTGACTGCTGTGGCCGGTTAGAATCCATCTTTAAATATTGAATCCACTCACGTGGGGTCGCTCCCAGAACAATTTTATCTTTATCTGTGGAAAAACCGCTTCTCTGACGTATTTTGAATTTCGCAATTTGATGAACAATCAAGATCCAGAATATGCTTTTCACACTGATTTGGGAAAAAAAGAGAGCTTTTTGTCGTTTAAATCATTTTATGCGCGTGTGCAATTTATTTTGTGTGTTTTAGTTGTTTGATGGATTATATAGGATTTATATCCTATATAATGGTTTTAAGACAAGATACTTGTAGATAAAGTGCTTGCAAACACTTCCAGACAAAAGGAGTGTCCAAAGCATCAACAACAATGCCGTATGGTTTCAAACTTTTTAACCAAAAACAACAGAATAAAACATGTAGGGAAAACATTTACTATGCAAACGCAGCGCTCTCATCTAAACACTGGTGAAAATGGCTGAACAAAAAAAGAAACTTAAGAGAATATTCAATTTCGAGTCCATCTTTGCCAGCTCGAAGTGAAACGGGAAACTAACTGGGTGGACAACTCCCCGCCCCAAGTCCGCCATTATTATATATACCAGCAATGTTGGAGACAAACAAATTTTCATTCATTTCAGATACCGGCGCCATCTTATCTATCATTCCACGTAGCCACGTTAAGGGTTGAGCGACTGATACAACACCAGTTTACTAACGACGACTACCAAGTCTTAAATAGGGTGCTACGGTCAGCTTAAAGCCAAAATAAGCTTGTCGATATTTTTCCTATTTTTTTTTGGACAGTTGTAGTACCTACCTACTTCTTAAATAATTTCAGATTACTAATTGCCGACAGAAAACCATCGTTGACCCCACAACAGAATGTTAGAAAATCTGAAAATAATTAATGACTCTATCAACTTGATTATAAATATTAATACACTTGAACTAATTGAAGGCTTCATAAAAATTATTATCCCAAAATTTTATCCCCACATACCAACCCAACAGGCACGTATGCAAGAGTATACCACAGAATAGATACAGGCAGACATGCTCTTACTTTTAGTAAAGCCAGACAGCTGCCAGAAGGAAAAAAACTCTGGCAATGAAGAAGGAATTTTCTAATCTTCAGAAGAATGCTATTATTACAACTTCTGACAGTGAATGGTCCAGCCTCCTACACGTGGTTTGAAAATCAGTTGATGTGGTGACTACCACACATTAAACAGCCTCGCAGAAATTGAAAATACACTGTCCCGAGCATTAACTGAATTGCTAATAAACAAACCAAAAGTGAAAATTCAAGAAAATTCACCTGGTATCAGCTTACCATCAAATCAAAATGCACTCAGGTGATATAAAAAACAAATAAGCAAAAAGAAAACAGCGCTTATTTCTTTTCTCGGTTTACGTGAATATAAATCCAAGTAGTATGGCTTCAAAAATGTAGTATCCACCTTCCACAGATACATGGACTATAATTTCTCAACATGTTGACCGTGTATTTAGAAACGTTGATGATATTCACATTTTTAGTACGTCATCACACATAAAGCTTTATATACAAAAATTTTCGATTTCTCATGAATACCTGTCTCTGTTCTGAAAGCATATCGTAATGTAAACAAATGTAAAGAGAAATATTACTGAAGTTCCGATGATTTACAAAATCGATTAACAACCTAGATATTTAATTTATTTGTTTGAACATTATTTTTATAGATTCTCGTATATGCATGAATATTCTGTTTTTTATTTTGCAGAATATTTATATACATAAGTATTCTGGTAATTTTTGAGAAATTTTGTGAGGAAAATGTGTGTCATTCGGCAGGAATCGAACAACATAGATGAAACATTCAATTGATCTGATGCGTCTTTGACCGCTCGATCAGGAATGATTTCATTGTCGAAATGAAACCAAATCAAGCCTTATATTCACAAATTTTGGATTCCTCGTAAATACCTACCTCTGCTTTGAAGGCGTTTAGTAATGCAAACAAATCTAAACAAAAAATGTTACGGAATGTCCCGATGATTAACGAAATATGTTAGCAAGCGAAAAATGGAATTTATCTGTTTGAACATTATTTTTAATAGATACTCTTATTTGAACAGATATTCTGCTTTTAATTAAACAGTATATTTACATATAAAACTACCGGTGCTTGAAATATAAGGTGGCTTTAAAATGACTAGGGTTATTCTGCCTGTCTATGTTTATTGTATTCATTTTGTTGCTATGGAGTTTCTTTCTAGTTATTTAAATTAACAGAATATTTACATATATAACTACCTGTCTGAGTAATTTTGAGAAATTTTATAAGGAAAAAATCTGTTTTGTTAAATGGTTTTTGTTAGGAAAATGTTGGTATGGTTCACAGGTTACAAACCTCCGAATGAAACATATTTTCCAAACCAGTTTCTCAAAAAAAAAAAAAAAAAAAAATATATATATATATATATATATATATATATATATATGCTAATGAGCTGGAATAATGCGAAACAGATTTCTCTGCGGATAACTATTTACGATTTCACACCCTGATTGAGCACTCTGGAAGAATGGTAGACTTTGAAAAACAGTAGCTACTCTGGCATCTACGCATCGTTCATTCAGCAATGAATTAGAATATTCTCAGCTATTGGGAGTGTATAATGATAATATACACGCTAAAAAGGCTGCCTTCTTCTACCGAGCGCCCGTAGCTCCGTGGTAGAATCGTCGACTGACGCTAATTCGCTCGCGTTTCAATCCTGGGTGAAAAGCAATCGGCTGTCTAACCGTGCTGATGAGCTGTGCTACAGCGAAACAGATCTGTCTGAGGATGACTATATATATATATATATATATATTGCCGAATCGTATCCTACTCGTGCCTTTTCACTTGGACAGACTTCGTGAAATGAAGTATAATACAGGATTTTCGACAACTTTTCGTCCATATACTGATGTGACTCTAAGTTCTATTCTTACTGCTTATTCATTCACAGTTCTCATTTGTGAAAGTCTCTTCCAGATGTTTTCTTTTCCGTGAACTTTGATCTTCAAAGATGTATATCTAATATTAATCTTTCGCTTTCTTGTTTCTTATATTGTATTCTTTTTTTATATTCTTCACACTCAGTAACCTCTTGAATCCATGTGGTTTTATCGACATTGCTTGGATTAAAAAGATTAAAAGAAAAGTCATGTGACGTAGCTTTTTAGATAATTATATTGTTATAAAGAGTCGATCATATATGGACTTGAGGAATACGATAACAACGGATTTTGATATGTATATTTTATACTTAGAATTTATTATTAACTTTCTAAAATTTGTGATAGAGCTGAATGCTTGGCCAGTCTCCTCTATCAATAAGTAAATCTCCCGTTTCATATTCTGTTTTAGAAGATAGTATACTTAAGATATATGAACGCATTAACTATTTCAATGAATATTGTTGAAATCTAATGGATAAAGTTGTATTTCCGAATCATACACGGTTAGATCTTTAAATTTTTTTGTCAGTATATAGGCTTGTAACGTTGAATTGAAACTAATGAAGAGCGACTGCTTTTCTTGCAATAGATGACGAAAAATATCAACGTTCACTGTTGCAATTTATCCCCGTGTTGTTTTCTTATTAAAACTCTGTTGATAATACAAATTCACACATTTCCTAAAAGGAGATTTAAATGTTCCTTTCCATCAAGTTGCTGATACCAGAGGTTTAGTACAATTCTTTTAAAATGACTGTATTCTTTTGAATGACGTGAGTTAAAACGGTTTAATGATTTGATAAATAATGCTTACTTTGCATATGGGTTAACATCCTTTTCATCTAGG
This sequence comes from Ascarosepion bandense, assembly GCA_037127315.1. Lineage (NCBI taxonomy): Eukaryota > Metazoa > Mollusca > Cephalopoda > Sepiida > Sepiidae > Ascarosepion > Ascarosepion bandense. The sequence goes on along the minus strand of JBBBDQ010001439.1, from coordinate 2,078,880 downwards.
CAGATAATGATAATATAGTCCATCGTATGGCAAGAGCCCAATCAAATATACCACAAGGTGGTTTCAAGTTTAGTCGTCTTCTGTAAAACTTAAATTATGGCAATTAAACCAAACCTACTACGGAAAGACAACATCATAAGTGCATTAGAATTGGCATCTATTACGCCCATAATATGCAAGTTTGCTTCAAATTTTAACTTTGTCAGTTATTCCTGAATAATAGGACCGAGAAAAGCTTGGTATTGATGATTATTAAGGCCAGCAGCTTAGGGGAACAGGCTATTGTAACTGGAGCTCATATTATTAACCTTTTCCTAGCTATAGAAAGCAGTTTTGTTCCTAGAGAGGATGCTCTGTTATGGTAAATTGACGTAAAATCATTGAAAGTCTAACCTTTCATTGGCTTGTGACCGTCTATATTAAAGCGTGAAAAGTTATATTTAGGGATGTTATTCTATGTTCCTCATTAGTATGCCCTACATTTGGAATGCTCCAACATCTTTCAGAGCTAACTCGTTTGTATAAAATATGATATAATTTTTTACATAGAAATAATAATATAATAATTTTTATTTATAAATAAAAGATTTTCTTCTTTGTAAATTTTATTTTTGGTGGCGTTTTAAATAATACATATCCGTCGGATTGATAAGTAAGTATCCATTTCATTAAAAAATTAGATTTTTACGTTTGAATACGTAACTGAGCAAATATGAAATTCTCAAGAAATTCAATACGAGAAAAATTGCATGGTCCAGAATTTCCATAACCGAGTTAGTTAAGGGATATCGGTTCTAACGACGGTTTCCCATTGCCCGAAGGAACGCAGGCTACATTCAAACCGGAAAGCCTATATTTTTCTGTAATAATATTTCTTGAATATTTCGTCCGGTAGAGTAAAAATAAAATTACTAAATATCATTTATCCATCACACCCAGATGGTGCATAGGGTAGCAACTTTTTGTTGCTGTTTCTGTAACACACTTTTTTTAACGGGGCAGGGTTGTTAGCCCTGCACCCAACCCCCAAACCTGGAGGACCGTGGACCATTCTTGGTCCTTACGTTTACAGCACCCGGTATTCCCAAATGATCACTCATTTAAATACTGACCAGCTCAATGTTGCTTAACTTCGGAGATCGGACGGGAACCGGTATATTCAACACGATATATCCTAATAAAAAAATGAATCGTCTACTCAAATAAGTTCATCCACTAAAAAATAACGTCGAAGTGATAAACATTTATCGGCTTAATAAATAAAATCAGTTACACACACACACACACACACACACACACACATAACGAAGCTAAGATATTGTTTGCTGCCAGAATGAAGCAACGCATAGCATCCTCTAATTTTGGCGCCAAAGACTACTGGCGCCTCTGTAAAAGCGTGCTTAACAAGAGTAAGTCCTCAATACCCCCACTAATCAAGGAATTTGAGGTCCTTACATCCTCAGCGTAAAAGGCTGAATGCTTTGCTCGTAGATTCTCGAACAATTCGAGTCTGAATTCGTCTGGAGTTTATACACCCGACTTCCCACCTAGAACTGAGGCTCGATTAAATGACGTCCACATCACGCCCTCGCCGATTTCTAAAATAATCTTAAAACTTGACCCTCACAAAGCGAGTGGTGGGACGGAATCTCAATCATAGTCTTGAAGAAATGTGCTCCTGAACACTCCTTTGTCCTTTCTAAGCTCTACAACTTCTGCCTATCTTCTTCCTGCTTTCCTGTCTGTTGGAAGTCTTCTTCTGTAGTTCCTATATTTAAGAACACTGGAGAACCCCGCAAATTGCCGTCCTATCAGCCTTCTTCCGATCTTTGGCAAAGTGTTCGAAGCTATTATCAATGCCGAGGTCGTTCAGCATTTCGCAGTCCCATCGGACAAACAGTATGGCATCCGCTTCACCAGGTCTACTGCTGATATGCTAACCACCGTCACCGAGTATATATACCAGGCTCTCGACAAGAATGGTGAAACCCGAACCGTTGCCTTGGATATCTCTAAAGCATTCGACAGAGTCCGGCATGCTGGCCTTCTACGGAAACTGCGAAGCTATGGCATAACTGGTCTTTTGTTGGACCTAATCCAGTCATTCCTCTAAAACCGCACATTGAAGGTGGTTTGAAACGGACATGCCTCCCAGAAATACTCTACAAACACGGGTGTCCCTCAAGGCTCTATCCTAGGTCCTACGCTCTTTCTGATCTACATCAATGATCTCCCTGATGCCATAACATCCCAAGTAGGCATATACGCCGATGACACCACAGTTTGCTCTCGCCTCGATCAAAAATCTGGTGTTGGTGTCAAGGCGAACCTCGCTGCCGAGCTTGAGAAGGACCTCCAATCCGTTGTGGATTGGGGTAATAAATGACTCGTAAAATTCAATTCTTCCAAAACCAAGCTGCTGTCAATTAACCACCATAGACAACCGCACCTCCCTCCCATTAGCATGGAACAGGCTTGCCTCCCAGAGAGTAAAACACTACGCCTGCTTGGCCTGACACTCTCAGCGGGCCTCAAGTGGAATGACTACGTCGAATCTATTGCTAAATCCCCTGCTATGAAAGTCAGCTCTCTGTGCAGGGCCCGGAATTTCTTTCCGACTGAATCCATCCTGCACATATGTAAATCTACCATCCGTCCGTGTATTGAATACTGCTGCCACATCTGGTCGGGTGTCCTTGCTATTCTCCTCGGGGTCCTTGACAAAATACAACGGAGAAACTGTAACGTGATCGATACCGACTTGGCTGACCGCTTGCAGTCACTCTCTAACTGGCGTGACCTGGCTTCCCTGTGACTCTTCTATAAATACTTTCACGGCTTCTGCTCTGATGAACTTAGATCACTGGGGCCCCCTAGGTATGAATTTGCACGAGATACTAGATAAGCAAATAGGCCCCACCGTTTTACAGTGAAACCGATGAAATGTAACAGCAATTTCTACTCCAACAGCTTCTTTTCTCGCACTTCCCGCCTGTAGAATTCCCTTCCGCATACTTGCTTCCCCGACGGCTACAACCTCCAGGAGTTTAAATGTAAGGTCAATAGACACCTCCTAACACGCTAACTCGCACCCATTCTCTCAAACACTCTTCCTATGGACTTCCTTACTCGTTTATCACCTTCCTGACATTTCCTATATCCAATCGATCTATGTAACTCCCTGCAATTTAGTGGCAGTGGAATGCCTTGCTTGGGTTGATATGATTTATATATATATATATATATATATATATATATATATATATATATATATATATATATCAGGTAACCAAAAAAGTTCTGTCCGTTTTTTTTATTATTTATTGAATGAAGTTGAAATATATACGACATGAGTGTAGCAATTGTTTTCCAATTCGGACAGCCGGAAGTAGGAACATCAGACATTATGATAAAAAACGCGCACCGTGCCCGGTCATCAATTATGAGCCGGACAGCTGTGAGAAAGATGGAAGTGTCTAGGGATTTCGTTCGGGGCTGTTTGCTTTACGACTTCAAAGTGGACTTATCAGCAGCTGTATCAAGAAGCCGCATATGTCAAGCGTTTGGGGTTAGTGCTGTGGATGAACGTACTGCAAGGCGTTGGTTTCGAAAATTCAAGACGATAGATTTGTCTCTCCATGATGAGCCTCGCAGTAGACGATCACAGGTCTTGAATGACGGAGTCCTGAAGGCGGCCATGGATCAGGACATTAGTCTAACGTGTGGTGAACTTGCAAGACAGTTCAACGTTTCCGATGAAAAACTTCACCTGCAGAGAGAAGCCACATCATGTCGGTGAGAAAGTAACTAAAGTTAAGATGCCGATTATGTTGCAGATCGTTCTTTGGAATTTGTCGAAAAATTCGAAATGTATAAGAGAACTCGACAAGATATGGCAACAATATTCAATGACCGGATGAATGGTAAATTTATAAATGCATAGAATAAATTATGAGGAATGATGGCCTAACAAATTTAACACTCATAAGGAATACTTAAAAAAATTCAAATCGCGATGGAGTGGAAGCAGTTACCTATCAAACGACTTAATGTCAATGTATGGCAGAATAATAACAAACATTGCGAAAGTATTGAAAACGATTTGTCACGTGAGAAAAGACTAAGTGGAAAAGAATTGTTTCTTTAAGTGTTCCTTCAAATAAATTTCCTAGTTATTAAACACTAAATGATGAAGGTACTTGATGCAACGGAAATGTATCACTAAGAACAAAATGGGAGAATCATGTGAGTAATGAAGAAATCTTACAGAAACTTGGAATGAAAATTAATCTTATAATTTTAATAAGAAAAAATAGTTTACATTTATATGATACATAGTGAGGAAAGAGAGACTGGAAAATGTTATATTCACAAGGCATACTAAAAACAAGAGACATGTTGAGATTATCGTATTAGGATCTTGAATAAGTGCTTGCTGTTTTCCAACAGTTGGCAATTCCAGAACTGCGTGAGTGTAGTTTCAGATGGTAACGTAGTTATATGGAAATACTATAAGCAAGCATGAAATTCGGTGTGTGTAAGTTGGCAGAGGTTTAAACAACTTTATTTTTATACCGTTCAACCGGTCGGATTTCGTGTCATATAAATGTATTGCGGGGGAAATTAATACTACACTACTTTATTCAAAAGAGATCTGCAGCTGAAGCAAAAAGAATTCTTGTTGAAACTTACAGCAACTATGGGTCTGTCAGAAACAAAATGCAGAGATGAGTTTAGACGCTTCAAAAATAATGATTTTTATGTTGAAGAAAACCCTGGATCAACGAAAACTCATGTCAAGCGCATGCTGAAATAGCAGAATTATTAGGAACTTATCACAATATATTCAGGAACATTTTTTTTTATTAAGTTCTACAAATAAAGCATTACATTTCACGAACAATCAGCGAGAACTTATTCTAGGTCCTAATACATTATTAACTTTTATAAATAAATAACAAAACAGGAACTGAGAGCGATGGTGAGATAATGCTACAAAGATAACATCTGGGGGAGAGCCTTGATCAGTTCGAAAAGGTCAGGCAAAATAGAACATTCTATACATCTGTATTTCTTTAATTATATCTTTTATTATATTTAACATTTAGCAATGCATTTTATGTACAAATTATAAATCTAAAAAAGTTATCATTAAAGTATAAAATCATGTTCTAAATATTCGTATTTGAAGGTATAAAATTGCTTTAAGATATTGAGGTTTCAGCATTAAATAACACATAGACATAATATGTTGCTAAACAAAACTAATCAACGAATCAACCTTTTAAATCATGTAAAATTAATTAATGGTCAACTATATATTTGTATATGAAACATAAAATAGCGTTAAAAATATTGAGATTTCAGCATTAAATAACTTATAAATATTGATATGTTGCTATGCAAAATTAAACAACGAACCAACCTATTAAATGATGTAAAATTAATTAATAGTCAACTCCGGTTTTGCTGGCATTTTGAAAGGTGCAATGGTTCTTATAGGAAAATGTTTCTGTAGAAAATCATTTTTATGAATCATATTTATTCATCGATGAAATATGTACGCTAACTCATAGTAAACTGCAATTACGAATTTAGAATTTTTAAAAATATTGGCATAACTGAAACATTCAAATTATAATAATTCATAATTGAATGCTAGCATTATAGATTCAACCTTCGTCTCTCTATATATAAGATTACTGTAAATGCATTTTATTATTTGTAATGTTAGAAATTGTATATACACTGAATTTTTGGTATGGACACGATTATGAGATTCGTAAAAAATACATGTTAAATTTTAAAATTTATATATAATTTTTATAATAAAAATAAAATGTTTTTTGTTTATTAATATTTTTGCTTAAATTAGTTGATTTTTTTTAAAAATTCAAATTCAAATGATTCTTGAAAGTGGTACATTTTATTCGGATTTCTTTAGTTCAGAATGAAAATAACTTCAAAACTCCAGACAAAATTACGGCAACCTATTTCTAAATAAATTTTATAATACGGTCAATTTACGACTATTGTGTTTTATCCCGAAACAGACTATCGAATGCCCACTGATTAATCAACATTTTTTGCCAAACAGCCAGCCAACCGATTTCTTTTATAAAAGCAACACAAGGATTCGGCGTCTTTTTAATACAGAATATTCAATCTCATGCTTTCGTCTGGACATCATGAATATCCTGTACAAATTAGGAATAAGTTGGTCTATAGACTAACATAAATTCGAAGTCGTAATTTCCCTGCTCTGTCTTTTACAGGGTGATTACTTTGTTATTGATCTATGACTCATTTAAGCTGGGTTGAGAATTTAAAGACATATATTTAATATTATTCTCCAGTGAAACCTGTTCACTAATGAATCATTATACTACATATTTTCCTGTTGTTTGTAGCTTTAAATCATATTTATTCTCTGGACATATAAGCCATTCTGATCCACGTGCCTAACACGTTAGTTATGTAATTCCCTGCGTTTATCTACCCACTATGCTAAATTATCCAAACAATCCATCCTCATTATGAGCTCTATAAATTTCAACTATCTTATTCTGATTAAATGTATCGTTATCTTTTCGTTTCCATTTACCTTAAAATTTGCTCATTGCTTTTATATTCCGTTCGTGCTTTTCTCAGCCACTCAGTTAAGTGCCGTACGTGATACACGCATTGCGCGATAATGTTTCGAAAGAAACATGACTGACTCGGCAGAAGATTATCCTGCGGAAGCTTCCCATTGCTTTTTACGGTAGACTGGCTGCCAACCAATACTAAATAAAACAATCTGTCTTATTATTTAAGCTATAACTGGAGGGAAGAAACGGATAAACACATTTCCCAAGGATATTTGTGCGTAAGTGAATGCTATAAATTCGAACTCGGCTCGAATTCGAGCCGATATCAACTGCATCACAATTCTGAAAAAAGCCGCATTTCCGTTGCCTCAAATCTTCTCTTGTAAATTATACAGCATTCTCTGAAATATAGAAGTTATATTAAAAAAGAGCGAGTGGAACCAGTGTGTTCTGGTGAAGGTAATTCTTCACTGAACATTGTAGACCGGCGCTACATAACCACAAAGAAATTTATCAAGATGTTTATTCGGCCGTTCACTTTCTACACTGTCTCAAACAAAAGCTTATTAAAGAACCTCCATCAATACTGGAAATAATGATAGGGATAATTTTCCCATTTTTCTTTCTCTTAGCAATATCTTTCTTTGGTGCGAAAGGGATAAAAAAGCAGAAAATAATTAAAGAAAACATCACTTGGAGACTTTCAACATTACGAACAACTACAATAGATAGCACATGTAACTAGAAGACGAAATCAAGATGTTAACATTTAACGCTATTCTTATAAAAATCTAGGCTTGAAACACCGGATCACGTTTGATCACAAATGTTATGCAACTTTGAGATTAGCTCTTATTTTGATTGATGATCGCTTGTGTATGCCAGATGCTATATGTTTGGACATATGAGTGGTGTAATAGATGATGGCTTGAGATTATTTAATGAAGAGCCGAGTTTTAATTTCATTTTGATTCGTTATTTTCACTTACTCGCAAATAATTTTGGAAATATAAACTTTTTAGACTTGACCCTTAAACCGTTGTCCACCCCAACTGGAAAAATCATCTTACAATTTAAAATATTTCTGGCTTTAAATAATCTGAAATCTGTTGATAAGCTGTAGAAAAAGAAGCAATTAATGAACCAATTTAAAAATTTTGGAAGAAAACCCAAATCAATATTAAAAAAGGTGATAATGGATACTTGTCTTGAAAATCCTATTTTCCGGGAAAATTGTTTTAAGAAAAGTATTTTTAGAAATTTCTAATGAAATGTTACTATCAACTAATTATTTATTGTTTGTAAGTTATCTTTTATTATGTAAACGCGCCTTAGGATATCTGTTTCGTATTCTTTTTGTTACCACAGTTCACATACACTCTTTGTCAAAAAGTCTTAACACCAGATACGAAAGGTTTAAAATATATATAAAATACGGTTTCTGTAATCGCAATATATTTGCGTTTTTGGTTATCAACAAACAAGTGAAAATCTTAAGCTTTTAATTGATTAAAATAAAAACAAACATTGAAAAAGTTTTTTTTTATCTGTTCGTAAAGATAAGACGATGTAAATAAAAATAGAAAATACAGAATAAATAAGTCACAACGAGAATTGAATATCCAGTATATCCTACATTTTTGCGAATTATTTCGAAAATTCGCTTTGACATAGTCATTATTAACTTCCGCATGAAGGTGCTTGGAATGCTCGCCAGAATGCTTAAACAGCAGGATGAAGAGCATCCACAGTTTCAAAGTGCGACCCTTGTTTATAAACATCTTTTGTTAGCCATCTCTAAACATTCTCAATTGACAGTATTTACATAATTCGGACTATTATCCTCACCTTTGATGCCATTCGTACGACGTTTCGGCCGTTGAACGCTCCGCCCTTCTTCAGTTGCTTTGAATTTCGAACCGAACCCTTTATTAAATTACTCGTGTATATCATCCTCATTCTTTGCATAAAGCCTTTATCCAGTGAGCCATGTGTCCTTAAGAACTCGTGAGTTCAATACCAGGCAGTGTTGAAAAAGTGACTTTCGGAGTTAGAGGATGATGACTAATGACTTCCAATCGAGCTTTCTTCAAGGAATGAGGAAGATATACCCCAGTAATTGTAATAAAGGGTTCAAATCGAAATTCCTAGCACATGAAGAAGGCCGGAGCGTACACTGGCCGAAACCTCGTACAAATGACAACAAAAATGAGGACAATAGTCCAAATAATGTAAATACTGTAAATACTACCTCATCTCAGAAATATAGACAAGTTCTCAATTAGGTTTAAATCTGGAGAGGACGGTAGATGGCTCGAAAGCTGAATGTTGTTTTCCATAAAGGAAATTTCCGCTCTTCGGGTATCGTCCTAGAAACCCCAGCTTTTTCGACATAGACGAGAACCTTCAGTAATTAGCGATATATTTCATAACATGTGGATACAACTAGCAGCTGTTTAACGACCGTTTACTTCCTATAAATCAAGACTTCTTTTGTACGAATATAAATCAAATACCATAAGTGATTCTTCTCTACTGTGTCGTGTTGCGAAATAATTTGGAGGCGTCCTTTGCATGCCAGTAACACTGAAAATTGTCTGGGCCATCAAGATTGATTTTTTCTCGTATGAAAACAAAAGTCATTGTCATTTATTCATATCACAATTTCATAATCGTAACCAAATTCTAAACGGGAGAGTTAAAGGCGTGGACACTGTCGTAGTTTCAACATTCTTAAACCTTTTCTTATTTGAATGCCGTCGAATTGTTCGAGAGCTACATTTAGCATCTGTATTCGCCTTTATCTGATTTGATGTTAGGCTTGCATATATCCTAAATTTTTGCGTAATGCGTCTGTCTAGAGATGGTGAATTCTATTGGGGTAGCAGCTTTATTTTTAGTAGCAAAAGCATCCGGATTTTTAATGAAGTTAGCAATGACAGTTCTGTTACAGCAAGTTCCTTTGGTAATGGCTCGTTGTGAAAGCCCACATCTTTGATGTTCAATAATTCTGCCCTGTTCGAAAATTGTTAAACTTTTCCCCTTTGCCATTTTAAAACCTGACATTTAATGCTGGAAATGTACTAAGTAGATGTTAACACACCTGATGATGTTAACATACATGTTCTAAAATATTTGTCTGATAATTTCTTTTTCATCCATGGTCATATCTTTATGATCAACAAAAAAAGATTTGTTTTCAATGTTTTTTTTTAATTAATCAGTTTAAAGCATAAAATGTTCACTTGTTTGTGGAAAAATTACATTTTGTAATTAAATGTAATTTTTTTCGCAAATATATTTCGATTAAAGTAAAAGCATTTCACGTATTTTAACCTTTGGTAACTGGTCTTACGATTTTGAGAAGGACTGTATATCTAAACAATTTTACCTGCTTGATTTAACTTTTTAACATATAGGTCATATTTGGGTTATCTTCTTTTCGATAAACATACCCTATATTTTCTTAATACTTTCTTTGACTACATTATCGAGGGAATAAATTTCTTGGTCAGACATAAATTCAAAATTGTAAATAGATTTAATTCATAGCTAAATCTAGGTTATTTGAGTACTTTCACCATCAACAATAAAATCGGTAACACATGTGATTAGAAATTAAAATGCCTGAGAAAATCAACACATTAAATTTCCACCCGAGCAAAGACCAAATATTTGGAAAGAAAGACACATTAATATTAGACAGAGGGAAAACAGATAAGTCTAATATCCTGAAGAAAAAAGAAATTCTAAGTAAAAAAGTTTTAAAAATTTCGGTCAATAAATGCTGATTTTTTCTAATATGGAAACAATTAATTTTATTATTACTCTCATACCCATACTGTGTAAGTTAATCAGGTATTTGTTGCCTCTAGGAATATTATTTTTGAATATGCTTTTTTTAAAAATTCATATTGCTCGATCTTACTGCATTAAATGTGTGTCGTCTGAGAAAGAAAAGAAAATGGTTATAGACGATAGGAAACATTTGCTTGGCACATGCCCCGAAGGCAAAATTAATTAAAGTGTTTTTCTCGAGTGATTTTAAACTTATCGTTGACAGGTCAAAACAACGACATATAACCGATATTTGTTAAGCTTAACTTATTATAATTCAACGTAATGAATTTCATGCATCCAATTAGCATTGAATTCATTTCAGTAAATTTAGCCACTACGTTACGTTTGATAAAAGATTTTGTCTTGGTGTTGGATGAAATATTTACACAATTCTGTTTATTTTTTAACACAGCCCCTGACTCAATAAACAACTTGGAAGTAATTGTATCATGGCACTAGAGACATGGTATGCTAGAGCAGTCTCTACTACTTCAGTCCATTTTCGCAGACGGTTATGGCAAACAGCTTTTATTCTACTATGAGTTTACTGTTTTATTTTTATTTTTACTGTCAATGATTGACCAATATTCGATTTTATTCTACATGAATAATGTTGTTAATGAGTTTGCTTGCCCCAAATATATATTCTGGTTGTTTATTTTGAATTTACTGTAGTAAAAACTTTTAATACTTTTCAAAATAAGGATAAACTATAGACTCAATACTTGTATAGCTTGCTCTCACGTTCTTATTAATAATACAAGGACTTAATTTTCTTTTCCATACGTAAATAGCGGAGGTAAGGCAAGGGAGAAAAATCGTCGCTGAATGTGGATGTTTTTGTGCTAACGTCCTTGAAACCTCTCTGAAGATAGCTCATGTGAGTCGAAAGCTTAGAACCAACTTAATAAAAATTATCCAAATGTTGGAGAATTTTTGTCTTTACTTTCAACTGAAATTAAAGCCAAAATGCGATGTTTAGAAAGGCTCATGATTAAACATAATAGACATCCAGTGTCTCTTATATTTAACAGTATATGTTTAGAAAATTAGCTGCTGCTTCGATACAATATATATATATATATATATATATATATGTGTGTGTGTGTGTGTGTGTGTGTGTTTATATATATAGGATTATGAAGAACAAAACACTAGAATTCAATTTATCTAGAAAGTATCAAACAACATTCTACACATTATTGATCATGGTAATTTTCTAAGCGTAGGTTAGATGCGATGCATGATTGAAAGTATGGGGTAGTCTTTGAGGATCTAATACACTATTCGGTCGAACTTCATCCAGCGAGATAAATTTGGTAAACATTACATTACTTCAAAATTTACAGACAATATGGATTATGTATTGCTGTTGCATATTAATTCGTTTAATAATAATTCATCTTCCGCCGTTACCTAATAATTGAGCACGCATTTGACTCCCTAACATTACCTCGGATGAATAATAATCCGTTCAGTAGAAAATTTGATTGCGAACAAAAACACAAGAAAAAAACATATCAAAGAAGCCGTTTGCTTTTAGCGAGGTGAAGAAAAACATAAAAGAAAAAAAGACCCAAATCTCAAACTTAAACAAAAGTCAAAATATATTTTATATTAAAACAAGTAGGCCCATGCTATCAATGATAAAGGCAATATATTTTTATCGATATGCCGTAAAAATGACAACAACATATATATTGATATACCTACTATTGAATATCTTACATTAAGACATAAGAAAAAACAAGAAAAATAAAAAATACAACCCTCCCTGAACCTGACAGGAAGGATATATATATATATATATATATATATATATATATATATATTTATTTATTTCCGCCGATGAGTTAGTAGTTGAATAGCCGGCTGCTGATAAATCAGTCGGATTTTGGTCCTCACCTGTGGTGGTCATTTAATCTAGCAGCACTGATGAGCTGTGATACAATGAAACAGGCCTGTATCTAGTTGACTTGTTTAGTGATTGATAGAGCACTTTAGAGAGGGGGAAATGTTATTATAAACAACAAGTATAACAACAAGTATTTATGACTTTATGCGATGTTCTCTTTCGAGATTAAGAGCTTTCAACTGCTGGTGAATTTACATTGGTGTAAATATATTTCACGCTTTTAAATCTTCCTTTTTCGAACGTCCACTGATTGCTTCGTGGGGGTATTTCCGGCTGCTAACAAATCAGTCGGGTTTCGGTCCTGCCTTGAGGCGAGCATTTAATCTAGCTGCACTACTGAGCAGCAAAACTGCCCCATATATATATATATATATATATATATATATATATATATATATATATATATATATAACCGTCTTTATTATAATAAAGGGGATATATATTCTTCATTACTCGATGACATAATAATTGCAAAAAATAAAAATAATAAGCGAGATAAATACGAAGCAATAACTTTCATAACTGGTAGTAAAACGAATGCACTGAGCTGACGATGTATCGCTTTTGTCACTCTAATGAACTGAGTAGACACTGCCTCGCTATTTTCTCTCCCTCTATGAGCGTGACAGGAGGGAAATATATAAAAAAAATCATACAGAGCGGTCTATATTAGGCGGGAACTGCAACAATAAAATTTTGTAAACCAAATGACAATCAATGCAACACTAAAATGGTATTAAAATGTACTTTCTAAAATTACTAACAACTCATTTTATGATCTACAAACTATATATCAAAAAGAATAAACATTTATTCTGAAAGAACGAAATTATGTACAAATGATGTGTAACTGAAAGTAAAGCACCACGTAGAGAATATTTCATTTTGACAATAAATACGCGTAAATGTATATATACCACTAAACAAAAACAACCAAACCAATCAAAGTATTTGGACTTTGGCATCTACAAACCAATAGACATATAGATATACCGTTAAACACAATCTATCAAGCGACCGACCAATTTGGTAGGTTCGGTTTTTAATAGAAAAAATACAGGTGATTATCATTTGAATACCACTTCAACAGGCCAAAAATTAATCTTTTCCTTAGGTTCTAGAGATTTCAAAATTATTCTTCGATAAGAGAAGATTATGATTTGTAAATCCTCAGATTACTGTAATGATTTCCCACGCTTTCCCTTTAGAAGTGCCCCAGGTGTTGAAACAATTATCAATATTTAATTTTGTTATAATGTTTCATTATCAATTTTAATTAAGATCCAATTTTACAATCTGGTTTTAGGATTACAAAAAACGTTAGACACGAACTTAGGGGAGTGTTTAAAAATAAAAATCAAGAACTATTGAACGAGACTACTTTTTCCTTAATTACATTTACATAATTCTACTTCTACAGATCGAATAAATTTATGGCGTGTATGACGGTAAACTGCATCCAGCAGCAAGGCATGTGATTGGAAGGTCGTGAGAAGAATAGAACCACGTTTTAATTTGTGTTGTTTCCAGTTCTACCCTGATCCAGAGTGGTAGCACCTGTTATGGTTCCAGCTAAGGGCAAATAGTTAACCCAAAACTGAGGTCAAAACACCATGAAAGAACAAAAATAGACTTATATAAAATATATATACATAAAAGTAGACTTTTACAGGAAAATATACATTTTAAAATTAAAAATAATACTAACGATACACTTTTGAAGGAAAAATGATAGCATAATATATTTTGGAAGGAAAAATATATAATCATTACACATTTTTGAATAAAAGGAATATTACGAGAATACATTTTTGAAGGAAAACATTACCAGCAATATCTTTTGAATAAAAACCTAAAAGACATCTTCAGTTTTATAAAAAAAATAAAAAGTTTCATTTAAATTTTAAATTTTAAATTAGATCACTTTAAATTTAAAAATTTCAAATTTCAAATTTTATAGAAAAATTGATTTTCTAAGTTTCAAAATCAAGCTTTAATATACAAAATTAGATTAATTATAAAACTGTGCTTAAATAGACACACTAAATTTTACCTATTACCTTAAATACAAACATTAAATCTTACCTCTTACATTAAATTTTACATATTACGCACCTATTATCTATCTACGTATTACCTTAAATACAAACATTAAATTTAACCTCTTACATTAAATCTTACCTATTACACACCACAAACTGCGATCTAATTTAAAATTTTATAGAAAAATCGATTTCTTAAATTCAAAATTAAGGTTAAATATACAAAATTAGATTAAAAACTGTGCTTAAATACAAAAATATTCTATAGTTGTACAAATAAACATTAAGTCCAATCCCATCCCTTCCCACCCCTTACACCTGCTTACACTGCTACTTTAAGAAATCCAAGGTTTAAAGTCTAGTCACAAGATCATAAAACTTACATCCTATCTGCTAATGTTAAATCTGTCTACAAAATTCTCAGATACTCATTAATCAACTATATTTCTTCAAAATTCAAACGGACAATTTACAAGACTTATTCCCTTATCACTAACCACCACGAACATCTCATCCGACACACAACTCACCAAATATAAGAAAAGAAGCTTTTCATTCCTGTCCACACCGCCTGATAAGACATTTTAGTTTCAATGTCGAAATAAATGTACAATTTTTAGTGGATATATACAATATATAGAAATAGAGCTATAAATATAATTTAGAACATTGTAATTTGAACATGTTCTAAATTATATATATATATATATATATTTTTTTTTTTTTTTTTTTATAAGCGTTTCACCCCGAGCAAGGCATGTCACTGCCACTACTGTGCAGGGGGCTACGTAGAGAGGAGAAAGGCTGGTTAAATATAGGACATAACAGAGGGTGGGTGATAGGCGGGTGAGGATACCGAGAATGAGGGTTGGGTAGATGAGAGTGTTGTGAGAATAGTTGGGAGTTAGTGTGATAGGAGGTGTCTATTGACCCTACATTTAAACACCTGGAGATTGTAACTGTCGGGAAAGCAGACTTGTGGAAGGGAGTTCCACAGGCGGGAAGCGCGAGAAAAGAAGCTGTTGGAGTAGAATTTACGGTTACATCTTATTTGTTTAACTGTAAAAGGGTGGGACCTAGTTGCTAATCTAGTATCTCGTGTAAATTCGTGCTTGGGCGGCACCAGTGATCTAAGCTCATCGGAGCAGAAGCCATGAAAGTACTTGTAGAAGAGGCACAGGGAAGCTACATCACGCCGGTGTGAGAGCGGCTGCAGCCGGTCTGCCAAGTTAGTATCAACCACGTTACAGATCCTCCTTTGTATTTTGTCAAGAAGCCCAAGGAGAGCAGCAGGGGCACCCGACCAGATATGGCAGCAATATTCAATACACGGGCGGATGGTAGATTTGTATATGTGCAGAATAGTTTCAGGTGGGAAAAATTTCCGGGCCCTGCACAGAGAGCCGACTTTCATAGCAGCAGATTTGGCAATGGATTCAATATAGTCATTCCATTTGAGGTCCGCCGAGAGTGTAAGGCCAAGGAGGCGTAGTATTTTACTCTCTGGGAGGCTAGCCTGTCCCATGCTAATGGGAGGTAGATGCGATAGTCTATGGTGGTTAGTTGATAACAGCTTTGTTTTGGAGGCATTGAAATTTACCAACCATTTCCTACCCCAGGTCACTACGGATTGGAGGTCCCTTTCCAGTGCGGCAGCGAGGTTCACTTTGTCGTCCAGACCGGGTTTCTGATCGATGCGGGAGTAGATTGTTGTGTCGTCGGCATACATGCCAACTTGGGATCTAATGGTGTCGGGGAGATCATTAATGTAGATCAGAAATAGCGTGGGACCTAGGATAGAACCTTGAGGGACGCCCGCGTTCGTCTGGTAGTTTTGGGAGGCATGCCCATTTAATACCACCTTTAATGTGCGGTTAGAGAGGAAGGACTGGATGAGGTCAGACAGATGTCCAGTTATCCCATAGCTCCGCAGTTTGCACAAGAGGCCAGCATGCCAGACCCTGTCGAATGCTTTGGAGATATCCAAGGCAACGGTTCGGGCTTCACCATTCTTGTCGAGTGCCTGGTATATGTACTCGGTAATGGTCGTTAGCATATCAGCAGTAGACCTGGTGAAGCGAAACCCATACTGTTTGTCAGAGAGAAGCCCGTTGGTCATAAGGTGCTGAATCACCTCGGCGTTGATAATGGCTTCGAAACTTTGCCAAAGATTGGAAGGAGACTAATAGGACGGTAATTGGCGGGGTCTGAGGGTTCGCCAGAATTCTTAAATATAGGTACTACGCAGGAGGACTTCCAACAGGCAGGAAAGCAGGAAGCAGATAGGCAGAGGTTATAGAGTTTAGAGAGGACAGAGGAGAGTTCTGGGGCACATTTCTTCAGTACTATGACTGGGATTCCGTCACCGCCGCTCGCTTTGTGTGGGTCAAGTTGCGCAATTATCTTGGCGACCAGCGAGGGCGAGATGAGGACGTTATTTAGTTGAGCCTTAGTTCTGGGTGGGAAGTCTGGTGTAGGTATTCCTAACGAGTCCAGTGTCGAATTGGTTGAGAATTTACCGGCAAAGCACTCAGCCTTGTCGGCTGGGGAGGTGAGAACTTCAAATTCATTGATTAGTGGGGGTACTGAAGTCTTGTTCCTGCTGAGCACGCTTTTGCAGAGACGCCAGTAATCTTTGGAGCCAAACTTAGAGGATGCTATGCGTTGCCTAATTCTGGTAGCAAACGCCCTCTTGGCTTCGTTCAGTACTTTTTTACACTTGTTCCGTGCTGAGGTGAAAAGGCGCCTGTTTTGGTTCGACGAGCAGCTTCGATAGAGCCGGAAGAAATGGTTCCGGTGGGCAATAGCGGCCGAGAATGACAAATCGGTAAAAACGAAGAGGTTAATATAAACAGTTTTATTCAATTAATATAAAATATTAAATATAGATAGAAATAGATAGCTCAATGGATATTATTCAGAGCAATATCATATATATAGAAAAAACTAAACAAACTGACGGTTACGTTAAGGGTAGTTTATACAGATATAAGGGGAGATAATTATATACTTGAACAGTTTAAGAATGTAGTGATCTGAGGAAGGAGCTCTTGATAGTCGTTTCTACAGAGCAGTTGTTCACAGGAAAACTTGCATCTCATCGATGTAATGTGGACTGTGTTTGCTACAATGTGTGTTGCCTGCCGAGTTCTATCCGGAATGGTTAGACTTGCCGGAACAGAGCATTTTCCATGAATGTAACGAAACATTTTCTTTATTTTCAGATCCTAAATGTAGTAAATTTATAATTAAATAAGAACAAATCGAACATAATTTAGTCATTGTTTTTTTTTTGCCTATAATGTTGGATAAATTTTAAGATATACTTGTGTCAGTTAAGATTTCAGTTCGACTTTTTTGTCGTCCATGCAACAAAGAGTAATTTTATTTTTCATTTGAAATCCTGACTGGACAACTCAGTCACAGTTCTTACTGGTGTATATATCATGAACTTTTCAATCACTCAATCCCTTACACAAATGGTGGATTTCCCTACGCAGTTCTCAAATAAAAATAATGGACCTGACTCGCTGCTAGATCTCTGTTTCAATTCTATCTCTAACTCTTACCATGTCATGCAGCTTTACCCTCTTGGAAACTCTGATCATGTGGTTTCCGTTAATATCTCTTTGTTTCCCTCCCCCAGAAAATATCCAATCAGTAGTATGTTTTACTATTAACACAGGGCAGACTGGGAGTCTTTCTGCAATTTCCTGTGTGACGTTCCTTGGAAGAAAGTTTTTAGTCTTCCCGTTGAAGACTTTGCATCCGTGGCCTCCACTTGAGTTAGAGCTGGCTTTAATGCTTTCATCCCAGCCAAGAGGTTATGACTTAAACCCCATTCATCTCCGTTATTCTTCCCTGCTTGCATCACTTCTACCGGCTTTATGAATGCCACTCGTCTAAACATATTAATCACTCTTAAGTCTCTGTTCGTAATGAGTGCAAGAGGATCCTAAATAATGATAAGCGTTTGTTTGCTGACAGAATGAATCAGTGTATATCACTCCACAAAGACTACTAGCGACTCTGCAAAACAAGGTGTTAAGCAACAATAAGCTCTCGTTTCCCCCTTTAATCAATAAATTTGAAGTCCTCGGAGAAAGCCAAGTACTTTGTTCGCAGATTCTCTACCAACACAACATTTGATTCATCTGGGGTATCCGCATCCAACCTCTCACCTAGAACCCCCTCAATGGACTCTAACCTATTTTCAAATCTTGACGTTCATGAGGCGAGCGGATGTAACGGAATCCCAATCATTGTCTTGATAAAATATGTCCCTGAACTCTCCTCTATCCTCTCCAAACTATACAACTACTGCATCACTGCTTCTTGCTTTACTGCCTGCTGAAAATCGTTCTATGCGCGTCTTGTATTTAAAAAACTGAAGAACATTCAAACCTCTCTAATTAATGCCCTGTCAGCTTCTATAAATACTTTCACGGCTTCTACTTCGATGAACTTAGATCATTGGTGCCGCCTAGGTACGAATTTACACGAGATACTAGATTAGCAACTAGGTCTCACCCTTTTACAGTGAAACAGATAAGATGTAACGGTAATTTCTACTCCATCAGCTTCTTTTTTCGCACTTCCCGCCTGTGGAATTCCCTTCCACATACCTGCTTCCCCGTCAGCTACAATCTCCAGTAGTTTAAATGTCAGGTCAATAGACACCTCCAATCACACTAACTTGCATCTATTTTCTCAAACACTCTCACCACCTACCCAACCATCATTCTCGGTATCCTTACCCGTCTATCACCCTCCTTCTGACATTTCCTATATCTAACCATCCTTTCTCATCACTTCCCCCTTATGTAACCCCCTGCGCAATAGTGGCACTGGAATTCCTTGCTCGGGGTGAAACGATTAAAAAAAAGCCAGGTAAGTTCGAATATAAAGACTTCTATTATACATACATACATACATACATATATATATATATTGTGATGATGCTTAGTGCCAAGAATTTTGTTTTTCAGGATTTTACTGATAAAAATATTTTATGGCAAGCTTATCGGAAAGAACTCGATCTCAAGGTAGAGCGTCAACATAATTTTCGTGAGGAAGTTTGTCAATTAACCGAGTAGAATCATGCCAACTTCAAAGTTTTCTAAAGGCATCACAATGATGTTCTCACTCCTCAGAGTGTTTTTTCAATTTGTTAAAAAGCAATGTAAGAAAGTCATGGGAAATGAGGATATCAGCGTCGTGCCGTCACGAAACTACGAATTTGGCATCACTCTGATCAGTTAGGTGACAAACAGCTACATATTATATATATATATATATATATATATATATATATATATATATATATATATATATATATGGGGGTGCGTGTGTTTGTAGAGGTTATTGCACTCCTGAGTTTGTTTCTTTTAATAAACACATCATCAGTTATATTTGAGAGTAAAACACGTGGCATCGATTATCCATGAAATCGGAAATCTTCAATCAGCCAAAAAGATAAACATTCAAAATAGTGTTTCGACAAGGACAGTGGACGTTCATGTTAAGAAGGTGGTCTTCTGTTCAAATATTCCATATAAAAAAAGATTTTTTGGGTACTTGCAGAAAAGAGATTATTTTGAATAAATGATTGAAATACTGCTGCTTGATTTCTCAAACCCCCCACCTCAGGGAATAATTCTGAATGATGAAAATTTAAAATTTCCAACTCAAGGAGAAACCTTATTACGTTTTAACACTTTGCCAAATATTGGAATGTAATTGAAGCAAAACACGTAATTTATGACGCCGCAAAAAGTATGGAAATAGATTAAATGTTTGCAGCAATTTCGACTATATATATATATATATATATATATATATGTCTCTGTGTGTGTGCGTGCTTGTTTGTGTGTGTGCGTGTGTGTGTGTGTGTTTTTGTGTGTGTGCGTATATATATATATATTTATGCATTTGTGAGTGAATGTTTATATACAATGTATTTATTGTTCAATCGAATGCCAACGTATTTTACAAAAAGAACTAAATTAGAAAATGAAGATTTCCGTACAGATACTTAGATCAGTCAGTTATGTGCCATACGTGATACACGCTTGGGCGATCATGTTTCGAAAGCCACAGGAGATTATCCCGCAGTAGATTGCCATTGCTTTCTGCAGTAAACTGGTTGCCGACCAGGGCTATAGAACCCAATCTGTCCTGTTATTAAACCTATAAGTGGAATGAAGAAACGAATTATTACCTTTCCCAAGGGTATTTGCGCGTAAGTGAATGCAACGAATTCAACTGGAATTCGAACTCTGCTTCACAATTTCTCGTTCCGAGCCGATATCTACTGCACCACAACGCACATACTTAGATACATATATGAAAATATATATTTTGAAATTACACTAGACGTTTACACGCGTTTCCGATGGAATCTTGACGGACACACTTGTCTACTTGAGCTCTGTTATCTCTACCTTTCTCTATGTCGTACTCTGCAGCCCTGTTCTCATGGAAAAATGATAGGGTGGTGTTTATAGATATCTCTTGCCTATTTCCCATCAGGGACAAACCTACCATCAACTGATTATATTATGGTCACGAGGACGCGTTTCGTAACTTCTTTCGGGATATCTCTTGGAATTATGTCTTTAATTATCTTAGTCCAAAATCATTCACTGGGTTTTTTCCTAGCTGAAATCGGGCATCAAAGATTTGATTCCAGCACGGAAATATCAAATGGAACGAAGATCGTGTCTTTGGTTTATTCAGCCACTACACCTCATAGGAATCACCTTTTTCTGTCTTTACCAGAGTGACAGATATGACAGAAAAAAGTCTGCTCGTAATGTGTGCAAGCATATCCTGAAAGTAGCAATGTTACTGTTTGCTGATAGAATTAGAAAATACTAGATTTTAATGATAACTGACGTTATTAGAATTTAAGCAAAACGTTTTGTAAGAACGTTCTGAATAACTGAATATCCTCAGCCCCTATCTCTTCAAAGTGTTCAAAGTTCTGATGACTAATGCAGTAGTGCTTTTCTTGAATGTTTTATATAGACTCATCTGGATATAATAATTGTCACACATAATACAGAAAAGAAAACTCAAGTGATCTTATTAAAATATTATATGAACACAAAAGTGAAGTTTTGGAAAATGATAAATCAAATATGCATATTTTGATATCGAGCACTCTATGTCCCAAAAGTCTGCTTGATGAAAATGCCATTCCAGCAGTAGACTACTGAAAAAAGCACTAAGCAGCATTAATATAGCAGTTCATATATATATATATATATTGTGTGTGTGTATTTTGTCAGAATTTTGTCATTTATACGGGTTTTGTAGAATAATATAGACAAGTTTTGTCTATTTATTTTGTGTAGGATCCGTTCGTATCGTCTGATAAGAAATGTTAGTGGTTATTTTAGGATATATTTCTCCGACAGACCCTAACAAAAAATTAAGTTAATCATATATTACGCTAAATTCACTCCATCCAATTCATTTGTCCGCAACGACTCCTCCCCCACCATTAGCGATTTGCAAAAAACCAATGTAGTTTTTAAATTCAAATGTCCCTTTCGAGCATGTATCTCTAACAAACGAAATAATATCTACATTGGACATACTACCAACTCGCTTTCACGGCGTCTTAGGTTACACTTAAATGACAATTCAAACATATTCTTTGATAATGGCTTATCTAAAACGAAAGCTTAGACCTGATAAAAAAATCAACAATTACTCTTGTTGTCTTTCAACGATAGTACCATGAAGCTTATTAGATGATACGAACGGATCCTACACAAAATAAATAGACAAAACTTGTCTATATTATTTAACGAAACCTATATATATATATATATATATATATATATACATATGAATTGAATAAATAAAGATCAAGTAGAAAAAGTGACATTAATATAACATGTTTCGCTTATAACAAGCTTCCTCAGAGATTTAATAAGGACGAATGATTTAAAAATCCGAGAGAGCATTTTTAAACGAGGTATAAATATATGCATAGTAATATTTTATTTCATTGAAATATACTAACCGTTAACGTTATTAGTAATTTATTATTTCATTAAAAGATATTTTTAACATTATTTTCACTAGAATTTAAACGGACTATATATCGTTTTTGATTCATACGTGATTCTTATGTTACTTAAATTGAAAATCGTTCCATCATTTGATTTCTCTCAACGCATACATTTTAACTGTTTTCTCTTATTTTATTTAAAAAGAACGCGTTGACTCACACTCCGAATGTTGTTTTTTTGTTCAATATCCAATCAGGCGTGGCAGCCATTTCAGATGAATAGAATAAAATGTTAGTTTAAAAAAATCTTTATGTCACTTCCGTACATTTTACAAACTGTATTTAATTTACAGTAGAGGCGAGCATTGTTCATAAGATTAGGTAAATATATAGCAGCCATATTGTTATCAATTTTGAAGCTCACATTGTACAAAACTATATCGAGTGAACCACGTTTCAATGGTGTGTATAATGAACACGTAATGCTATATGGACTATTTTATAAACGCCTACGCAAACATATATAAATACAAGCACACACACACACACACACACACACACACACACACACACACACACATATATATATATATATATATATATAAATACATATATATATATACATATATATGTATTTATTTGTTTTTCTTTAATCCGAAGTGGAAGAGTAGTAAGGTAAATTCCAAGAACCTGATCCTAATCAATATTTAAAAATTTTAACATTGAAAAGTGATGCAGGCAGAGAGCTCAATGTATTAAAAATACACAGCCAATATAAATTAGATAAAATTTTCAAAATTCAAAGGTGTCGGATGTACATTTAGACATAGGATCTCTAATATAGACTCTACGTCACGTCAGCGGCATTGTTTTTCCAAATGGCGAAGGCCCTGAGTTAGAGTGTGGAGGGGTTTTTGGTTAACAACGGTCACAAAGTGGAAAAGGACAGAGCTGGTAGTCGCGGGGTTACAGGGTGTTGAAATGGTATATTTAGGAAGGGGAGGAATAGGAGTTCATATTTTATATTTGTTGGTGGGGGTATTTTAATATTGATTTTTTTTCCAGTTCAGCCCGTTTTCCGAGGAATTTTCGTGATAGGTGCTGTCTATGTTTACTGGAAAAAATTTCAATATTAAAATACCCCCACCAACACCGGCTACTGAATCTTAGGAGGGAATTCATCCGTAAGTGCAGCCACAAGGCAAATTATTCGAATACTTAAATTTAGAATTTAAATTCCCGTTGACTAGATGTTAGAATATAAATTAAAAGGATTTAATTTAAGTTTTAATCATAATTTTACCCTAAAGTTAACCTTAAAATGTATGTTAACCCCCTACCTTCCTATCCCAGCTTCTTTAATTGCCTATCTTTAGAAAATATGGATTCTTTTACTAAACCCCTTTTTCCTTGGTTAACACATATATGTATATATATATTTTTTTTCTCTAATATTTTTTTCTCTAATATTTTTCTCTAATAATTTTTTAAACTGTTAACTTCCTGTAATTGGCATTTAACTCGCTTCTACCTAAAAGGTTTAATCAAATAAACTTAAATAAAAGTTTTTAAAATCTTATATTGAAACCCATTCCTTCTCGCCTAAATACACCTCTTCAAACAGCCCAAAATCTTAACTTTCAAAAGTAATTTAACTAATTTAGTTGTCTATCTTTATAAAATATGAACTCCTATTCCTCCCCTTCCTAAATATACCATTTCAACACCCTGTAACCCCGCGACTACCACCTCTGTCCTTTTCCACTTTGTGACCGTTGTTAACCAAGAATCCTCCACACTCTAACTCACGGCCTTCGCCATTTGGAAAAACAATGTCTCTGACGTGACGTAGATTCTCTATTAGAGATCCTATATCAAAATGTACATCAAACACCTTTGAATTTTGAAACTTTTCTCTAATTTATATATATATATATATATATATATATATATAATGGAAACGGGTAATTGATCGCAAGATCAAACGTTATAAAGAACCTAAGGTTGAAGGGCCTAGCCGCTGTCCCTTGGATCTGAAAATACCCTGGCTTGGTAGAAGATGTCAAACTATAACCGAGAGTTTCGGCATGTGTTACGTCTTGTTATCCTGCGGTGCAGTTGCGTGTTGTTTTTCAGACTAGACCTGTGTTTCCTTCCTTCAGTAAAGATAAGTTGTCCTATTTTCGAAAAAGTTAAATTGTTTATCAGTTTAAATGCTGTTGTGATGCAGCAACATAGGACGTACCGATCTGAGGTTGGAGACGCGGGTTTCACAACACGTCCCCGCTAATATACGTTCCAGTGGCTCTCTCAGACCTATAAGAACAACACAATCTGTTCTGGATTCCGCTATTGGCCAACATCTTTTGGACAATCAAGTGTGTGCCTCGGCATATGAGGATTGCTAGTTTACTGTCTTGCACAGCGCTCTGTCTAACCACCATCGTCGTATTTTGGAAGCAATTTGCTTGAAAATTCATCAACCGAGCCTGTGCAGACAGAAAGAGCGGTTTTTACGCTCCTTACAGTTGCTGGTGAGTCTGTGAGTGTAACATTTTTTCACTATTAAACACTCTTGTGGAATTACATGTTTACACCCCCATTACATTTTATGTGTTTTTTTCAATAAATTTATTTTTAAACGAGTTCCATCGTCTCCCAGAATTTTAAGTTATTTATTTTGCCTTGTCCTTTTCTTTATTTCCCTTAGAATTAAAGCCAAGGAGAACCCTTCATAAGAGTTGGCCGAAAGGTTCCTCGGGTTTAAATAATATGAGGTCTGTTCGTTTTAAAGCCATTAGTAATTTCTGCGGGTACAAATCATTATATATATATATATATATATATATATATATATATAATTAAAATTATATGCTAAATGTATTACCAAGTAATAATTTAAATTTTACGCTACAAATAATTAACACAAATTAAGAATATTACAAAATATATATATATTAATAAAATAAATGGAATAAGCGAATAATAAATTGTTTGATATATATTTACTCTTACGCACTCCCAAAGACTTATATTGTTTTTTATGCAAAAACGACTCAGCACATTTGTTTTGACTGGTTAGTGGATTTTACGTTGTATATATAAGAAAATATATTTCTCAGGTGACATTGATGATTTTACGTTCTTTCGCATATTTTCATTCGAGTGTCGTTATATATATATATATATATATATATATATATATATATATATATATATATATATATTATTTCTTTTGTCTTTAGCTGTATATATATATATTATTTATTTTGTCTTTAACTGTATATATATATATATTATATATATATATATATTTTTTTGTCTTTAACTGTATATATATATATATATATATATATATATATATATATATATATACAGTTAAAATACAGTTAAAGACAAAAGAAATAATATAATCGGTCATGTCAATCTTTAAAACAAAACCACCACTCGACCGGTTTCGTCCCCGCTCTTCAGAACTGTAAAACGGGGAGAGATTTAAAACAAAAATGAAAATTTGTGATGGGTGAAATAAATATAGCGGAAGATGGAAATATTTTTTATTTTTTCAGTTATTACATCTAAAGATGCAAGCTCAAGCAAACACTTCCTTTGTTTACAGAGTGATGCCTGCCTAGACCTGATAAACAGCGTCTATAAAACCTTCAGATGGAATAATGTGTGTGGTCTGGCCAGAACGGAAAACTAGTTCACACTTAACTCGGTGATGCCATTCCAAATTCATACGGGTCTTTCATAGCGGATCATTTGATAAATAAACCGAAACCGTTCGACTGTTTCTTTTTTTTTTGTTTTGTTTTTTGTTTTTTGTTTTAAAATTTGGCATGGACGATTACAAAAAAAAAAAAATTGTCTTTAACGCCATAATAAAATTTTGTACCATTAAAATATATTAAGCATTTTAGAGTTTAGGTCCAAAATTGGAACATTCAAGGATAAAACATTTTTTTACAATCTTGGATTCAACACCAGGTTTGTCTTCCTTTTATTTCCTACCTGATTAAACAGGCGAAGTTGACGTCTGATTGAAAGATAGTGAAGGCCTTCATTAAAGATTTTCTCTTGCAATTTTCTAGGCAGTGTTTTGGCCTACAAATGATATAATGTGTTATGGCGCTGGGCATATCAATTTTTGTTATTTTTTGATAGCATCCTTTTGGCAAGTTATGTAGGTCTGATACATATGTGTTGTCTTTCCAAGACGACGCGCAGGTTTCAGAATAAGTTAAAAAATCTTATTTTACAAGATTTGCTGTGCGATTGAATCAAATGCTAGAAAAATGCAGTTAATTTGTCTTCTTATTGTCACTCGGAGATTGAGCTTTCTATTTTGGCCCATGGTCTAGACTTCAGTATTCTTCCTGTTTCTCTTGATTGAGAACAGATTTTCTTGGGGTTTGAAGTATTTTATGCTCAAATCTCTAAGTTTCAACCCTTGTTTACAAATATATCTAGTGACTTTCGAGCCAAATTGAATGACATGGCTCATTCATATACCGGTTATTCTATTTCTTCCTCTGAATCTAAATGGAGAAGTGAACACCGCCGGATCATTAAATCCCTTAAGGATAACCATTCCTTGGTCATCCCGAAATCGGATAAGGGTTCAGGTGTTGTCCTTATAGACCGCCAAGATTACATTAATAAAATGTTATCTATACTTCATGATCCTTCCATGACTATACTCTGATCTCTGAAATTCGATTTAAATTTAGTCTAGTTAAATGAATAAAAATCAGTGTTCTTTCCTCTGAAATATCTAAGAAATTATGAATGTCTAGCTCTATTTCTCCCCGTTTTTATAGATTATCTTATATCCATAAAGAAAGTGTTCCGTTGAGACCCGTAATTTCTATGGTGTAGTCGTCTCAACATAAAATCGCTAAGTGGCTGGCTATAATGTTGCAACCAGTTTTACAGTATAATAATTAGTTCTGTTTTAAAGATTCCTTTTACTTTGCTCAATTTATTCAGAATTGCGATGCCACTGATAGGTTCATGTCTTTCTTTGGGATACGCAGCCTTTTCACATGTATTACTTTGACGGAGACTATCGATATTTGTAGATTTGCTATATCATAGTCATTTTACTCCATTGACAAAACCCGACATGTTTTCTTGAACTTATGAAATTTTCCTCAATGTCTGTCGATTTCAGTTTTGACAATATCATGTATCGTCAGACTGATGGTGTAGCTATGGGTTCCTCTTTGGGTGCTGTTTTGGCTAATATGTTTGTGGGCTTTCATGAGAAGAGACTACTTATAAGTTCTTCCAGGCCCACGTTCTATTTCCGTTATGTTGATGATATTTTTCTTTTTTTTCAACAATGAATCGGAGGCTGACCATTTCTTCTCCTTACTCAACGGTGTTCATCCTGCCCTTAAATTTATGGAGGTCAGTTGTTCTCTGCCCTTCTTAGATATTCTGGTTCATAGAAAACCGTTTATTACTTCTGTGTATAGGAAGTCTACCTTTACAGTTCTCTATACTCGATGGGATTGTTGATGAATTTTTTAAGACCTCGACGCATAAGGCGTTAATGATTGTGTGTCTTTTTACGCATGCGTCTGAAGTTAACAGACACATAAAAAACACATTGCATTAAAAAAACAAAAACGTCTTTGATAATGAGTAAAAGAAAGCGCTTGGATATGCAGAACTATCGGACAGTTTATATACACTTCTTTGTGTTCACCAAAGTAAACACTTATATAAACGCAAGAATAATTAAATAAAAACCTTAATCGCAGTACCTAGTGAGTCGTCTTTAACGAAACTTGTTTAATAGAGAGATTCATATCCATATTACACAACACACACACACACACACACACACACACACACACACACACACACACATATATATATATATATATATATATATAGTCAGCCGCAGACAGATCTGTTTCGCTGTATCGCAGCTCATCAGTACGGTTAGACAGCCGATTGCTTTTCACTCAGAATTGAAACACGACCGAATTGGCACAGCCGGCGATTTTATCTCTGAGCTATGAGCGCTCGGTAGAAGGAGGCAGACGTTTTAGTGTGTATATTATCATTATACATATACATAGTATAGCTGAGAATGTTCTAATTCATTGCTGAATGAGCGATGCTCATATGCTAGAGTAGCTACTGTTTTTCAAAGTCTGCCATTCTTCCAGAGTGCTTCCAATCAAGGTGTGAGATAATATATATATATATGTGTGTGTGTGTGTGCGGCATTATGAAATATATTCGTATAACACTCATGCAAAATTTCACTGTCTCATTATAAATTGTGTATGTATCTATTTCTTGGTGGAGATGAGAACTTTTCGTCACATTTTGTATACATGTTTCGGTTTATTGTAAGCATTATATTAGGCATCATGGACCGTTCATAGCCAGGAAATGGGCATACATCATTAAATCGATGTTTCCGATGTTTGTGCAACGTCAATTACTTCTTAAAAAATGCGCCTATTCTGCAAATCTATTATTTACAGTTCTATTTACAACATTAGATATTTTATGGTATCCTCTGAAAAGATTTTCTTCTATATTTTCCCTAATAAACTCAGATGACAGGAAGTTGTTTATATGATTCTTGGAAAACTTGTTCAATTTTCGTAATTCTAAAATATTAAGCACTAATGGAAAAGATAAAAATTCTTATTTTTGACAGTATAATATCCTGTAAGTGGAGGCTAAATATAATAGTTTTTTTTTTCTTATAGAAATAAGTTTTCTGAATCCATCAGTGCTTTAAAAACTGATATATTGTTATTGAGTTGTTATTAAATTACCTGAGTCAGAGTAATTTCTCAACGAAAGATAATTCAGACCTTTCATATCAAGTTATAAATATGAAAATAAAATTCATCATCCAAATATACTTCTTTACCTGCATCTACTCAAATTGCATCTTCCCTTCTCTGTGGATTATTTCGTACATATGTTTTGTTGGCTACAATTTCCCTTCAGTTTTATCATTCGATGTAATAATAATAATAATAATCGAATCAATCTATGGAAACATTCAGCATTCAGTAACAAAGCAGCCTGTATTACTTTTGGCTTAATTGTATACAATAAATCTACTTAATAAATTTTTAGGAAAAAATTAACTACGTGTAATCACTCTCTCCATGACTGATAGGGTTTTTTTTTAAATATTCTTTGCATCTTGATTATGTCAATATTGCCACTTTGTGTTACATGTTTATCTATTTTATCTAGTTTATTCTATTGCGACATTATACGTGGTTCGAAGAAGTCATTAAAACTTACAGTCTTCATTTGCTCAAAACAAGTCTAATCACTGATCTGAGAAAGTAGTTATATAAGAGCTCAAAGTTTAGAAATATAGTGTCCTGCATAACATCTATAAAATTTTTGATCGGAAGAGGAGATTTAAGCAGATGACTCGAGATTTTAAGTCGATGGTTTCGGTTTTGTAGCATCCAGGGGTGTTCTGCAAAACTAATGTGTCTTTTCCTGGTGCTCAGTATTAATTTCCTTTCCGTTTCTATCTTTTCTAAAACCTTATCATTGCTCACATGCGCGGTCCATGATATTAACAGCATCCTTCTGTAGTTTCAGTTGCTTCCAGTTTTTCCTTCAACTTTGATGATATTATCCAGCATACCCTGCCGTATTGAACATAGCAATCCAGAACTATCTTCCTTGTTTTCATCGACATTTTCCTGTCTCTTAATACTCCTCTCAGCTTCCGGAATGCTCCCTTGGCCATTCCAATTCACC
This sequence comes from Ascarosepion bandense, assembly GCA_037127315.1. NCBI lineage: Eukaryota > Metazoa > Mollusca > Cephalopoda > Sepiida > Sepiidae > Ascarosepion > Ascarosepion bandense. Next base: position 2,048,703 of record JBBBDQ010001439.1, on the reverse strand, counting down.
TTCGGATCTCAGTGTTGCACTTACCGTTTTCCGTTAGAACACTTCCCAAGTACTTAATTTCTTGTACTTGTATGATTTAATTATAACTGATCCATACCCCGATATATTTGATGTATTAATAATATAGTAATTCTACTAATTTATGTTTTATGATGGCTTCAGGGGTAGTACTATGACTATTTTAATTACAATTACAAATCATAATTTTCATTTTGCGAATATATTTCTTTATTCCTACTTCCAGGAACAATTAGGAAAGGATGCTGATAATTATTTGACCAAATATAAATATCCATGTTATCGTCATAGTCTACTTCATCATTAGTAAAACTAACAGGCAGAGTAGGAACGTTGTCTTTTTAGTATATTCGTTTGTGGTGTATTAAGCTATGCTTAAGTAACAAGTGCTTATCTCATTATATATTCACGTGTTTCTATATGCACAAAATATAGTCTTTTAAGTCATTCAATAGATAACAGCTCTTATTTCCTCTTTGTCGTACCCCTGATGAGGTTTGAAATGTTTTCGAATTGAGGTCTACTCCAGATATGTATGACCTGTTCAGTTCCTATATTAGGTTTGGTTTTTTGTTTTTTGTTTTTTTTAATCATTTCACCCAAAGCAAGGCATTCCACTGTCACTATAGCGCAGGGGTTACATATGGGAAGGTGCGGAGTGAGCGATTGGATATAGGAAATATCGGAAGAATGGTGATAGACGAGTAGGAAGGTACATTGGAAGAGTGTTTGAGAGAATGGGTGCGAGTTAGTGTGTTCGGAGGTGTCTATTGACCTTACATTTAAACTCCTGGAGATTGTAGCTGTCTGGGAAGCAAGTATGCGGAAGGGAATTCCACAGGCGGGAAGTGCGAGAAAAGAAGCTCTTAGAGTAGAAATTGCGGTTACATTTTATCGGTTTCACTGTAAAAGCTGGAACCTAGTTGCTAATCTAGTATCTCGTGCAAATTTGTACCTAGGGGGCCCCAGTGATCTAAGTTCATCGGAGCAGAAGCCGTGAAAGTATATATAGAAGAGGGACAGGGAAGTCACGTCACGCCGGTGAGAGAGTGACTGCAGGCGGTCAGCCAAGTCGGTATCGATCACATTACAGATCCTCCGTTGTATTTTTCAAGAATAGGAGAATAGCAGGGTCACCCAACCAGATGTGGCTGCAGTATTCAATAGACGGGCGGATGGTAGATTTTTATATGTGCAGGATGGATTCAGACGGAAAGAACTTCCGGGCCCTTCACAGAGAATCGACTTTTACAGCAACTGATTTAGCAATGGATTCGATATAGTCATTCCAAGCAGGCGTAGTGTTTTACACTCTAGGAGGCAAGCCTTGTTCCATGCTAATGAGGGGTAGGTGCGGTTGTCTATGGTGGTTAATTGATAGCAGCTCGTATCGATATTCAATGAAGACAGAGATTAGAATATGTTCGTGATGGATGAAAAGAGGAAGTCTTTATTGATGTAATCATATACTGCTGTAAGGTCAACATGGCAGGTATAACATTTTCATTTGAAGAGTTATGCAATTTCCTAAATCTGTTTGAATGATCTGCTATTTATCACGTGCATTTAAATTTAATTTACTTCAAAAGGTCCGATAATTAAGTTTAATGTTACGAAAGTCCATCCAGTCAGTTTCGTTGTTTGAAATGTCCTACGAGAATTGACACTTTTTAGTTATTTGCTTATACAATGAAAAATTTAACGATTTAAGCAATATTTTCAGCTGATTTATTATATATTGAGGGATGTAAGAACGCACTTTAAACACCAAATAATAATATATGCATTTCAAGGAGACGGAAGTGTGAATAATTGAAAACAGAATCAATTTGTATTTTTTAAAATCATATCATCACAAACAAGGCAATAATACCGCTAAGACACAAGGCGGTTACTGAGTGTTAGAAAATAAAAGGAAGTACTATCAAAGGGAGACAAGAATAAAAGAACTAGAATTAAGAAGGTAGAAGCTAGAGGTGTGATAGAAGAAACGGTTAACATAAAATCTATGATGGCATCTATTATTTCAGTTACAACATGATGAGTCGTTGTCGCCAATCTAGAATAATACACTCTAGGTAGCATAGAAGAAAGTTCATCAGAACAATTACCATGCATGAGTTTTTTGAAATAGGCTGAGGGAAGTTGTGTCACGATGGTAAGGCAGTGATTGAAACCAAGATACGAAATAAGAAGCAATAACACAGTTTATTCTTTACTTGCATTTCATAAAAAATCTCTAAATATATAGCAGGAGCAACATACTATACATGACATCAATCACTTTCTCACCGCAGAAATTGTATAAATAGTTTTATGGCAAATCGATTATGTGGTACATACGTTTTAATCTATAGTGGGTTATCCGTTCTAGTGGAGAGTAGTTGTATGTTGTTGCAGATTAACGAAATTTGGCCTCGTTTTAGATAGCCCATTATAAGTCATAAAAGATTATAAATCATGAAAGGCAAGTTGAGTTTAGAAACAATATTTTATATATACACACATCAATTAGGGTTTTTACAATTAAAGTAATCATTTAAGTATGGGTCCAACGGACGTTAAAATGTTCATGGCAATAAAATGCTGAAAAAAGAATTAATGCTTATGAATGTAGGAGCGTTGTGAATTAGGAATGTCTTTGATGTATCCGCTCTTTTGTTTGGTAAGTAGTGATGAGACAGCGAAGGATAATATGATAGGTAAGGGAGGCGAGCATAGTAATTCGCTTGACGTCGGTCAAGGGAGATACTAATTACACTCGTCTCTCTCGAGTCTGTCTGTGTCTGTCTGTCTGTCTGTCTAACGATGCTTTCTGTGTTGGCTTTTTATTTCGTCTTTCGGATCGCATCAGATCATTTGGGAATTCACATACGTATTTAATTCTGGGCTTCACATTGGTCGAGAAATAAAATTCGCGTAGGCTCGTGAACTGAAATTTAATATTTAATTAATTTTTAGTTTTCTACCGGAACATCTGCGTGGAGCCGGTTGCGCACCGACGAGTTTAGGCCATTTGCTTTCTGGTCGTGAGGGTGCAAACATCTGGTCCCTCGCTTTACTCGTTCGGTATCACCACAAATCATTTAAAATTAGTACTAGATTTGCAGTAATGTCTTATTATTTTACTGTTGAAATGACTATATATAAACGTAAGCTTTATGCTACCAATTTCTTTTATTGTACTTTTGCAACTTCTGATTTCTTGCTTTCCATTCAAGTTTGATCTTCAATAATTTAAATGCAATGTCAATCGTTATTTGCTGTCTTCTTAATTTCTATATATTCATTGTTATCGTTCCATAATTATTTTATTTTAAATATTTTGCAAACCCAGTAGATCTCTACCTGTTAGCAACTTTGTTACCTTCCTGGGGTGAAAGGATTTTATAAAGGATTTATTAAAAAAAAAAAGACGACAGAACGAAAGGAGCAGCTATTAGAACATCAGCCTTTCAAAACTGTTTTTTTTTTCATTATCTCGCTGATTACAAATTATCTCATGCTAACAGAGAGTTATCTCGAGCTTGGCATTTTCTTAAACATTTCGTCTATGGGCGTGAATAGTGTGTTGATTCTCAGCGAGTCTTTTAGTGTAAAACCAACTTTAAGTATTTAGTTGTAGGTATAAATCAACTCATAAAATGTTTTGTTGTCCAAGTTTTGAATTATAATGTTTGCGTTCGAAGTTAGTTTTCGTAATTGACTTCAGTGAGTCACTGTGTGAACTAGATCAAATGCCAGTATTTAGACTAAAATTATGACGCTGTATATTTTGACATTAGCAGTGATTTGTCTTGAAACAGTTCTGAAAACTGACCTAAATAACAAACGGGTAACCAGATCATGAGCATAATTTCTGTAGTTTGGTCGCTTCTCCGAATCGAGTCTGGACTGAATATCTGAATAGTTCCCTCCATATGTCTCCGTTGAAAAAAGAAAGTGTCGATTTATGTTTGGTGCGTCTTGTGCAAGTTAACCTAGTGAAACATATCCTTCATCAACATGGACCAAGTTCAATTTTCATTAACCTGGCCATTCCGACAGCACAGACTTTGATCGAAAGATTAGAGGTTTTGAAAAAGATGGAACCATCTCTCAACTGTTATTGTTCGTAGAACTACCTGATTGTTGTAGCAACTGTTAGTGTCCAAGCCATGGGCAAATAGTCAACTTCCAAACACAATGAAATATAAAAATACTTTTTTATATTAAAAACCAGTAATACACAATTTGTAATTTAATTCCCAACAATGCATTTTGAAGCGGAATTACTAACAATGAATTTAATAAAAATATCACAACAATCCACTATTTGAAGCTATAAAACTATTTTCAAATTTAAATTCAGGTATTGAATAATCCATAAAATTTAATATGGGCATTTTTGGGGTATTTTATTTAGCTTACTAATATATTTAGTAATCTAAATAGAATACCCCAAAAATCTTTACTGATTTAATATAAGTTAACATAAAAAGTGAGAAGAAGTTTTGACTGATACGGAAATGAGTAACAATTGGTGGTGCTGATTTTATTATTGTTGACCAATGCATGTGCAAAGTGCGCAGACATCAGTCATAGCTGAAGCAGCGGTGAGGAGATATGATGGCCTGAAGCACCTCTCTTTGCGATGTCTGCTCCATGATTTTCAGATGGGTTTGTCTGCAGCCATATCAACTCACAGAATACGTCAAGTCTTTGGGAAAAATGCTGTGTGCAAACGCATTGTCAGGTATTTGTTCCAGAAATCTAGGTCTGGATAAGTCTTACTTTGTGATGAACCGCGCAGTAGCCGACCACATGTCCTGACTAATAAGGCCATGAAAGTAACCTTATAGAAGCTAAACCTGTGATCAGCTAGCCAAACGCTTCCAGGCTTCTGATTAAACTAAGCAAGCGTGTACGTTGAGCAATTATGTACTCCACAAATTGTCCCAGGTAACAAGCAACAAGATTTGCAGCGTATTTGTCGTTATTTTCTTGCCAATTCAACATAACTATAGGTGATCGAGTGCCCATCAGTGACTAAAAGTGGATCCTGTATTACTCTACCAAGCGTGCTAGATACTGGTTGACACCACGGGACTCAGTACCTCATAGAGCAAGACGATAAACCCACAAGATATCATGCTCTGAAAAAAAAAGCAAATGAATAAAAATCGTCGTGCGCATCCGAGTTCGCGTAGATGCTCCGGTTGAAAAATAAAAATTAATCAAATATCAAATATCAAATTACCATTTTTTATTTACCAGCCAATAGGAAGTCCGAAACCAAATACAAGGATGAAATTAGCTGCGTTTTATCCAAAATGCCAATATAAAAAGCAAAGACAAAACGCTTAGTCAGACAGAAGGACGAAAGGAAGAAGAGTGTAATTAGTTTCTCCCTTGACCTATGTCGAGCGGCTACTATGTTGACCTCTTCCTTTCTCCCTATTCTCAAAAAGTACTAACCGACCTTTTCAAAGACATTTCCACATACCAACTTGCTGACTCGCTGACCTGGGAATCAGCAACTCCAAAATGAACGTCAATCCCACTACTAAGCCTTTTACCCTTTCAGCATTATATCTTCAATGAACATTCTGTTATCCCTTTCAGCTCGTTATTATTTTGCCATGAAACTCTCTAAAACTTCCGTTGGACCTTTATTTCAAGTATTGTATTAATTGTAAAACATAATTGCTATGTATATATACATATATATATATATATATATATATATGTTATTTTATACTTAAAATTGCCTTTCTTGAATTTATAATCATTTTATGAATTATAGTGGGCTATCTTCCCACAAGGTCAAATTCCGTTAATCTGCTACGGAATCCTACTACAACTAGAAAAGGAATAAGAGATACCCGCTATAAATCCATTTGTTTAATCCCATCAAGTATCTTATGCTTTGTTTTTCCTTTTTCTCATTTCTTATATCCCCCCTGAAAGTATCAGATTCTCTAAGCTTTCCTTCCTTATTACATGTCACATAATCTTCATCTGTCACTTCCTGATATTAAATATAAGTTTTCCTTCCGTTTTAATTCTCTCCAAAACCTCGTCATTGCTCACGTTTTCGGTTAATGGTAGGATCAAATTTGTATTGCTTCGCGTCCGTCTTTCATCTTCGAGAAAACTGTCCAGGTTTGCAAAAGTTTATGGATTCCAAAATAGATTACTTTGGGAACTAAAGGTATGCTAAATTTGCTGCATACTTTGGTTTTACTAATGTATAAAAAAAAAGACAAGTATCCTTCTGTTTACCTTGTAATTTATCACGACGGGTGTAGAGCAAATCAATCTTTGGAGACATATGCCAGATAATCAGTTCATCTGAAATGTTTGCAACATTCAGCAAATAATTTATCTTAATGCTGGCATATTTTATCTTTATAAAACTGTCTTTAAAATGTTATCCCTGGTACACGGTAAAATTATGTTATTGCGAAAGATAAAAAGTTAAAAAAAGAACTATAAAAACGCATTTTATTATGCTTGTTTAAACAATATGTAACACTTCGTAAGCAAAGTATATTAAAATATAACAAAGCAAAATGAATCACGATTTCTCAGACAAAATGCCACTTATTATCAAAAGATGATGATGCAGCAAATGTAAATTTTATTGGGTGGGTTAATTCTCTTAAGGGTGTAGGCGGGTATGGTTCTTTACGCATACGGTTCTTTACGAATATGGTTCTTTACGCATACTGTTTCTTTTTAATCTATAAACTTCTGTTAAATGATTCATCTTCAAATTTCAGAAGATATTTGAAACAATTTACTCCTTTTCCGTTGATAAAAAATTACGATTATAATTAAAAATAATAATATTCTTCGAAATTTCAAAACTTTTTTTATTTGAAAATTCTAAGATTGTTGCAAATTTATAGGAAACCATAGAAATAGGGAAAAGCAAGAAGGGAACATTTTGTAAACAGCATTCTTTGCTATACATTAATCACTCAAACTTAATTTTCTAAATTCCCATGAGCCTCTTGTAATCTTTAATCGTTGTATGTTTATGTTTTTCCCAAAGCTGAAGTGGATTAATTAATTAAAACAAAATTAGTATTTCAAAGCTTTTTTTTATCTCCCTTTCTTCTTAACTCCGTCATAAAATTAGGATGTCGACATAAACGAATTGCGTGCTTCTCTCCTATTCTTCTATCTCTCCCTATCTCGATATCCCTCTCTTCCCCTCTTTCTACCCCGCGCACACACACACATACACATTACAGACACGAGCATATTGTCCTTCTCTCTGTTTCTTTTCTTACACATATATTATACTATCATTTTATTTTGTGTCAGTGTTATGTTTCGCAAAGTCAGGTCGCACTAGGAGTCTTACTATATCCACTTAACTGCAAGGTCGGGACACCGGAGATTAAATTGATTCCCTTCAACATATAGTTCCAGTTTGGAAACGCAGTGGTTCAATGCAAAACCTGTCGTGGAAGCAGCCTTTTTCCAGTTTTCTACAAAATAAGGGTGCAAAAGAAATACACTGAGAGTGTCAGAAACAAATACAAAGAACAAACAGGAAATGGAAATTCGAAATGGGAAGCACTTAAAGAATCGTTAGTGACATCAACAAACAACATTGTCCCAGAGGAAATCAGAGGCAAAAGAAAAAAAACGAGTGGAATGACTAAAGAGATTATTGACAGAAAAGTATGCCAATATATGGAACTGAATAAAAGAAACTACAAAAAGAAATAAAGAACAATTGCAGACAGTCTAAAGAGGAATGACACAACAACAAATATGCCGTAGAGAGATGAAAAAAGACTAATGAAGGAGAAATGAATAACGAATAAGGGAACTGACAGCACAGACAATATGCTCCTCCAACAGGATGTATGAAATCCAGGATGAAACGATCATATTAGAGAAAGAGGAAATATTCCTGCGATGGAAAGAATATATAAAAGATCTCTACCACGAAACTGATAGTAAACAAAGATGCTGACGGACCAGAAATATTAAAAGTGAGAGATTGCTTTGGCCAAACTGAATAGAAACAAATCATCTGGACCAGAAAGCATAGTAATAAAGATGCTGATAAACTTAGAAGATATCAGCATAGAGAAAATTACAGAAATAATAAATGAAATATACAACAATGATGTTATACCAGTCAGTCAGTTAAGTGCCATACGTGATACACGCTTGGGCGATCGTGTCTGGAAAGAGACATGACTGACTGGGTAGAAGATTATCCCGCAGTAGTTTGCCATTGCTTTCTGTGGTAGACTCATTGCTGACCAGGGCTCTAGAACCCAATCTGTCCTGCTATTTAACCAATAACTGGAAGGAAGAGACGGATTAATACCTTTCACAAGGGTATTTGCGCGAAAGTGAATACAATGGATTCAACTGGAATTCGAACTCGGCTCCCCGGTTTCTCGTTCCGAGCCGATATCCACTGTACCACAACGCACATCGATGTTATACCAGTCAACCTAAACAGATCAATTAAACATAGATCTGCCTAAGAAGCCAGGCGCAAACGAATGCGAACTCCAGCAAAAAATCAGTTTCATAAGTCAAATAAGAGAACACATCATCCGAATCCTGATGAATAGAACGCAAAGCAGAATCAGGCCAGATATATAACAAGAACAGTGCGGATTCATCAACGACACCGTAACAAGGAATGCGATACTTATTTTTAGGATACTGTCCGAAAGAGCGATACAAATGAAAAAGGACGCTTACCTGTGTTTTGTAGACTCTGCCAAGGCGTTCGAAAAAATACGCCACAAAGAATTGAGAGCAAAGTTCATCAACCTTGACATATTTGGGAAAGACATTAGACTAATCAAGAACCTCTACTGGCAACAAACCACCTGCATACAGGCAGAAAACGAATTCAGCAGATATACAATGATAGAAAGGGGCGCAAGACAAGGAAGTGTCTTTTCACCGGACCTATTCAACTTGTACACCGAGACTATATTGAATACCTTAGAAGTTATACCAGTATTCCTCAAAAGCGGTCACAATCTGGACAGCATAAGATACGCAAAAGATACACTGCTGAGAGCAGATACGGAAAGAAAACTGCAAAACATCCTAAGATAGGTAGATGAAGAAAATCGATAGAAACGACTACAAGAAAACAAAATGTATAGTCATCAGCAAACAGAGGACTCCAAAATGCCAGTTACAAGTTTGTGATGCTAAAATTAAGTAGCTACAAAAATTTAAGTACTTGTGAAGTGTTCTAACAGAAGACAGAAAATCCGACACGGACATCCGAATGCGAATTGGCCTGGCGAAGGACGCATTCCAGTTGCTGAGTAGAGCTTTAAAAGACAGGAAAATTTCATTAGAAACAAAGAAGAGAGTATTGGATTGTTATGTGATATCTGTTCTTCAATATGGCAGCAAATGCTGGCCAATATCACCAAGATCAAGGAAGGAATAACTTGAAGCAACTAAAATGTGATTCTAAAGAAGGATGCTGCGAATATCATGGATCGAGCATGTGAGCAAGATGAGGTCTTAAAAATGATGGAAACGAAAAGGAAATTAATACTGAGCATCAGGAAAAAAAAGCTACAGTTCCTGGGACATGTACCGAGGAAGGAGGGCTTGGCGAATCTGTTACTCACAGGTCAGATAGAAGGAATGAGAGCTAAGGATAAACAGCAGATAACGTATTTGACAGACCTGAGCAGATGAATGGCATAGCGGTGTTAGGGTTGGGTAACCGGAGAAAGCGTTCTAAGAGCCACCAGGGATCGGTAAACTTGGAAGGAAATGATAGCCTCTCCAAGGGACATGACACATACAAGAAGAAGATGGTCTTAGACAGCTAACAATATTAAAAACAAAACCTCTCATTTTTCAAGGTTAACAACCATGTAAGACAACACCGTAGAGAAGATTTCATAGCCCCAGTGCAGTCATGGTGTGATATCACTGGACAGAGATCAGTCAAGGTCATCGACGAGGAAAAAGAATGATGGAATAAACGGCCACGTTTTTGTAAACAACGCGAACATTCAATTTTTAGGACATCGGTTGTAGTTTGATCACAATAAAGATGTGCTCAACCAGCTTTATCTGAACTAATGAGCTACTCAGTTGCGTATCGGTCATTTGAACAGAAAGGGTCATGGTTACTAATGATAATGATATTGATATGTTTTACAAAATCAGTCAATTAAATGAATTGAGAAATAAAAGAAATGTTCATAATCCGGTTCGAAAATACACTCTTATTCGATGTGGTGTGTTGCTTTTCGATGAAAGGGATAATGGCTCTCCATAACTTCGTCATCTTCGTGAATTGTCTCTGATTGTAATTACAAGTATCCTTTTGTTATTTGAAACTATTTAACTATTTAGTGTATTGTGGTTGTAGAGAGGAGAATACGTAAATTTAAAATCAGATAAATCATAAATTACCAAAGATTATGCTGAAAAATTAAGCAAAATTAGGTTTTCAAAGAACATTGTGCAGTATCGGCTTAATTTCTTTATTATATGTATTATTATTATTATTATTATTATTATTATTATTATTATTATTAAATAGGTGATATTTTTCAGGAAGAGAATTTCCTTCTTTTCCGAAATAGGTTAGAAAATTACATTTAAAAAAAGCACGCTGACTTCAATTCTTAAAAGGTAATCTTTAAAACCCTTTTGTTCTGCAAACTTTTGAAATATCATATATATATGTGTGTGTGTGTGTGTGTGTATGTGTGTGTGTGTTTGTATGTTTTTGTTCGTGTGTGAAAGAGAGTACGCGTGCATACGTGTGTGTGTCTGTGTGTGTGTGTAAAAAGAAAGAGATGATAAAGATACATAAAAGAGTACAGTTTAACAGGTCTCTACAAATATTTGCAAGCTTTTTTTTTCTCGTGCAGATGTGTGTTGTCGTGCACTAGATATCAGTTCGGAACGAGAAGTCGAGGAGCCGAGTTAGAATACCAGTTGAATTCCATGCATTCACTTACGCGCAAATACCACTAGGAAATGTATTAATCCGTCTCTTCCCTCCAGTTATGGGTTAAATAACAGGGCAGATTGGGTTCTATAGCCTGGGCTGGCAACCATAAACTAATGACAACTTACTCCGGGATAATCTTCTGCCCAGTCAGTCATGTCTCTTTTGTGACATGATCACCTAAGTGTGTATTACGTATGGCACGTGACTGACTAACTAACTGATGTCTCTAAAGTTTTTGTGTGCATGTCACTCTAAACGATATTCATTAGATATTTCTCTCTCTCTTTCTCTGTGCGTGTGTGTCTTACTCACTCAGTGCCAGATGGTGTTGAAAGATTCTCTTCCATTGAAATTTGATCAATGAAATATTTATTTAGGGAAATGTATCACACAGACACAGACAAATTTCAGCATAATTTAGTATGGAGATTTTTTTATATAGATAACTAAAAATGAATCTCCTAAAACAGATGTTTAGCTAGATATGAGTTAGACTGTTTTGCAGATTTGCATTTTTTAATCAATGTGATTTGATGAAATATATTCACATTAATTTGAATGCACACTTTCTTTCTATCGGCTAAGTGATGTTTTTCAATTTTCTTTTCTTATCTCAGAAATTAATTATCAACATTCAACGGAATATTTCCTTGCTGATTACTCATATTCATTTTTAAATCGTGCTCTTAAAAATAATTGATTTTCAAGTGCAAGTAATTAATTCCAAGTATTAAAATACCGGATCTTCTCCCTCCTTAAAATGAAGCGTCATGCTTTTGCTAAAAACCAAAAAAAAAAAAACAAAAAAATACAGCATCGTTTAAAATTTGTGTGAGTTCAAATAACCCCTTACATTTCGTAAAAAAACATAGTTCACTTCGTAATTAGATGCAGATCTTCTAAATATTCCACAAAAGTGACTAGCCGTTTAAAGTTCCTTATTATCACGCAATTTTTTTTTCTTGAAAATCGTATTTTTGTTGTGTTTTTAGGATCATACCGTTACCATAATTACCATTAGTATCAACCTCTTCATAACAGTCATTTTTCTTCCTTTTCTTTTTCAGTCCAGAACTTTTGCAACCATTTACCTCAGCTAGTAAAGGGGATACTAAGATCAATCAGGTACAAAAACTGAAATACCTTGGAAGTGTTTTAACAGAAGACAGTTCGATACGGAGATCCGAAGGCGAATTGGTTTGGCGAAGGACACATTCCAAAAGCGGAGTAGAGTATTAAAAGACGGAAAAATGTCGCTAGAAACAAGGAAGAGAATACTGAATTGCTATGTGATGTGAGTCCTTCAGTATATCAGCGAATGAAGGCAGTAAAAACGTGAAGTAACTGAAATGTGGTTCTACTGAAGGATGCTGCAGATATCATGGATAAAACATGTGTGCAATGATGAGGATTTGATATAGATGGAAACAAACAAAATCAATACTGAGCAGAAGGAAGATACAACTAAAGTTCTTGGTACATGCAATGAAGAAGGAGGACTTGGAGAACATTACACTAACAGGCCAGATAGAGCCAAAGAAAGACAGCGGAAAACAGCGTGTAATATACTTGGCTGGCCTGAGCAGGTGGAAGGCAGAGTGGGGGTTGCGTGGTGTAAAAGGAGAAAGCGTGCTAAGAGCCACCAGGGATAGGGAGACGTGGAAGTCCATAATCACTAACTTCCTGAAAGTACAAAGCCTCATAGAAAAAGTATTAAATCATTAACATGAGCTTCTAACTTTTCCTGACATCCGATCTCAAATGAGAACTACACTGAGCCTCTCTATACTACTATTTCTTTCCACAATATCCAATAATAATATGATCTTGGAAAATTTTCTTCGTTTCAAAATGCACTGTAAATCGTTTTCGTGACTCTCTGCCACTTAAAATCCATGGTTCATTTATCAGAGCCAAACAATTTCACTTCCACTAGTGATAAGCCACTATTATCAAGATATGTTCTCGTAATATTCCTTAATTACCAATTATTTCGTATGAAACTCTACAAGCTGGTACTACCTGGTTCTCCCGAAAAATTCGTTATCCCTAATTTATTATATCTGTCAAAAGCAATATTTCCACCCCCATGAGATGGAACACCCAGGAGTCGTTTACTGCATTTTTCCTTCTTTTGTCTTGAAAAATAAAACACCTCACGACTTTACATGGCATCATTACTACATCAACTATACTCAACCTTCTATGATTAGTATTAATCCAACTATTAAACCAAAACCAACTCTACTACAGCAATGGTAATATTTAGATTTATCCAACAATCACCCGACAGAAAAAAGGCCTTACCCCTCATAATTTTCCCCAAATTCTAAATGACTAAGTATTAATAGATTTGATTTATTTCTTTTTATTTCAAATTCCGGTGTTTGAACTGCACAAATCCTTCGTAGTTATAATTAGCAAACATTATTTTTGTTTAACTACATAACCCAAACAGTAAAAAATCAACATAGAACTTTCAAATTGAAAACCCTATAAAAGCTCAGTATCTATCAAAAACTTTCATTTTTTCTTTTCAGGTAATAGTGTCTATAATCTTAATGATATCAACAATCAAAAGCCTTTCTAATTAAATAACATTATTGCATTTATTGAATCGTCTCTTTCACTCATGCAAGATGAGCTAAACTCTATTAATATTTTCTCTTCACCCCCATGAGAAACCCTCCCTCTTATAAGATTGTCATACCTTTTCTTTGGTTTTAGGAAATTGCTGTTATGGGATTTCTTATCCGATATCGCATGGACCAGATTGTAGCCCGCCTCCCTTGTGGTTTATTTTCTCTCTAAACATCGTTTTGTGTTAAATCTTCTATTCTAGTAGTAATTAAAATGATTCATTTTAGTATATGATTTCCCTGAGATTCATCTTTTACAATGATAACTTTTCCGTAATTAACAGGGCAAGCGCTCTGGTCCTTCTTTTCTTGTCCATCCCCGGCTCAGCTTTTTTGGTTTGGGGCAGAAACTTCTATTTGAGGTTGGGGACAACCTTTTCTTCACCGGTATATTTGCATACACAATACATTTGAGACTAATCCAAGACTCATGCCTCAGGGAAAACTGTTTTAGAAGCTGGGCCAGAAGTCAGAAGTATTTCATACTTTTCATGAATTTCTGAAGGTTTCAAATTAAAAACCTGTACTTCATCATCTGATCCACTCTTTACTACAATTTCTTTTCCATGCTCCCTCTGTGATCTTTGCAACCTTCATGTCATCTAAGATAAAAAACTGAAAATCTCTAAATTTAAATGTAATTCTATACCTTGATTGACTTTTGAATATTGTGATATGCTAAATAAATGATTAAAGATTATCGATTGATTTGTTTATAGCCCGTCAACTCTTTGCAGGTTATTTAAAGGTTGAAATTATATTTAGAATTTTTGGAGATAATAACTATTTACAGCGCAAAATCTAATAAGTAACTTTTTTACTGGTATTTGAACGTCAGTGAATACAACGAAATTGACTATAATTGAAATTTGGCTCTTCCATTTCTATTTCAAGCCATTATCCATTACACTACCTCCACATCTTAAAGCTATTACACATATAACCAGATTTGACGTTGCTTAACTTCAGTGACCATAATCTGCAATGTATCTACGGTCTCTAATAAAGTAATTTCAAGACTGCAATTAAGAATAGTTCTCATAAAACTTGTTTCTCTGCTGTAGCAAAGAAATATCGTTATGTACGTGAATAATGAGATTCTGCAATAAATAAATGAATGTTGCTTTCTTTGAGTTGTCTAACAATGTGTCAAAAATTTGATGTGAGTATTTATTTTTTATAATACATTTTTTTTTTAAGTAAATATTTTTTCCCATTAATTTCACCTGCATCCAAACAGTATATTTCTTTTGTATAAGCGAGAATTTCATACATCATAAAATCATTTCGCCGAAGAGCAATATCACATTTGGAGTATGCAAATCTCAAAGGTATAAAATATTAAATCGTAAAGAACAGACTTATTTTTAGTTTCAAATATTCTATAACATTTTTGAACTCAGTTCTAATCTTTAGTAATCATGTAATTTAATTAGTCATTTTCAACATTGTATACGCTGTCAATTAAACAAATGAAGCAATTCACCACACCTAATAAAGAATATTAATTATGTATACCCTGGTTTAATAACGGAGTCTAAATGCCAGGAAGTAAATTTTAAAACCATGATTAATATTTTCGATAAGTTACCTTCTTAACTAACACTAATTTTAAATTATGATTTTCTTAGGGAATTTACTGATATCGTTTCTC
Organism: Ascarosepion bandense; assembly: GCA_037127315.1. Lineage (NCBI taxonomy): Eukaryota > Metazoa > Mollusca > Cephalopoda > Sepiida > Sepiidae > Ascarosepion > Ascarosepion bandense. The sequence goes on along the minus strand of JBBBDQ010001439.1, from coordinate 2,033,423 downwards.
GTTAATGAAATTAAGCTTAACAAATGCCAGGATGCACAAGACACATGCACAACAATATGATGTATATTTTATGCAAAAGGCTTAAGACATTATGTTCAAACCAGACACAATAAGATGAGTCACATTTTAGGTAAGAATAAGCCGTGTATTATGTTCCAAATATACAAGAATATTGTTAGCGCATTTTATTCAAAAGTCAAAGTTCATTATGTTCAAATAGTATAAACAATCTCATTTTAAAGATGATGGTCATAATGTTGTTTACAATAAAAACATGATGCTCATAATATAAAAAAAACATATTAAACACATTAAATGCAAAATGTTACAAAAAACTATGTTCATACTCTACTAAAAGAATATGTTAGGCATATTTGAAACAAAATGACACAATGCAGTATATTCAATATTTACACGAATATTGTAAGCAATTTTATGCAAAATCTATAATGAATTATATTACACTATGCATTTAAGCAAAATTGAATCATGCGATACGTTCAATAATATATGAATATTTTTTTTAAATAATCGGCTCACCACTATCAAGATAGTTCTGACACTCGTGCACGGGGGTTACAGTGAGAGAAAAAAACAGGGAACAAGTTACCAAGGATGTCGAAAAAAGGTCAAGATAAGATTGGAATCATGAAGATAGAAGATGGTAATTGACATTGCACTGAAAATTTTGGGGTTTGTACCTATCAGGGAAGAAAGTATATGAGAGGTACTTCCATAGACTTGAAGTGCGAGGTAGGAAACTGATAGAGAAGAAGCGGTGGTTACATTTGACTGTAATTACATATTTAAGGGACAAAGCATGATTGATTATGCTCCATTCTATCAGACCGTGTCAGTGAGAGAGTATGTCTCTTTCAAACCATGACAAAGTAGACTTTTTCCCGCTGTAGTTTGCCATTTTTCTGCAGTCGTCTCGTTCCCAACCAAGAATTCAATATGTAATGCTCGGCAACCTTACAGCTGGAGGAGGAAAAGAAGGATTAACAACTTTTCCAAATGTATTTGCGCTTAAGTAAATTCAACTGGAATTCGAACACGGCTCTCCAATTTCTCATTTCGAGCCGGCATCCATTGCACCACGACGCACATATCCGAAGGTATTAGCAGAAAGCATGATGCAACATGTTAGATTTTAGACAAACGCATTAAGCAAATTGCAAAGAAATATGAAGGAATAATTGTCTATGTGAACTCTCATTTTGGTAATATTCAAATTTGTCAATAATCTACTGACGAAATAAGAAGAGATCGCTTTTAAATGCTATTAGCATTTACGAGAGAAATAAGTATATACATTTCATATTAGCAAAAACAAAAAAAAGGAAAAGAAAAAGAAGACCCTAAATGCACTTTTAATTATCTGTCAAATCATTTTCAGCGCCGAAGTCTAGACTTTTGTCCGATCATTTGTAATGACAACGATTCGTTTTTTCTGTTCTATTTTTCAAGGACTGACAGGATTCAGGACAAAGCATCGTGTCTTGTACGTGTCGTAACTAACTTAAACATGTCAGTTTTCTCTAGAAATGCGAAACACTTGTGAAAATAAAATAAACAATTCTATTTCTCCTCATTAAAATGAAAGTTATCACCGAAGAAACTAAAGCTATGAGAACATGTCATAGAATGATTTTTACTTATCCATAAAACTCAGTGTAATTACGATCAGGTTTTTCGTTGTTTCGATTACGATAATATATTTTTAAAATATTCAGAAATAAGATGACAGTTCACAGTCACCAGTTTATTTTTCGTAAAAATACAAGTTTGTGAATAAATGAGTAAACTCGTGCAGTCAAAAATGACAGCAACATATTTCAATGAAAATGCCACCAAAAAACAAATATATAGTATCTTACATTAAGATATTGTGAAAAGATTACGAACTCTTGAGCGTGACAGTAAGGATATATATATATATATATATATATATATATATATATATATATATATATATAATCTGTAAATTCATATCACATTTACGAGGAATAGCTACATAGCTATTTCAACATGTCAGTTCCAGACATGCATTGTCAACCCCAGTCGAAAGGACAAGGAAGAATATTCTTGCACCGGAAGCAAAGGTTAGCAAAAGAAAGGTTAAAGAATGTTGGTCAGGAAAGTATCAAGAAGAAGAGAAAATAGAAGTAATCTTTCTTTGGTAGTAAAAGACAAGTACTTTCTCCACTGGCTCAGGGGTATTAAGTAGAATATACTTCAGATTCTCCAAATTTGAATTCGAATCTTTGTAAAAGACAAAACATATTATGAATGAGTAGAAGGAGGCGAAAATTTAAGTAGTTTCAATCTACTCCAGTGATGACATTTGCTAATTGATTCGGTACGTTTATTAAGAAATAATTTCTCATATCGGTATTATATATAAATATATAATATTCTTCACTAATCAACGTCATAATTATTGCAATATAAAAAAAGACTGTTAAAAAGCATACAGTCGGCAAGACCTTTCAAAACATAGTAAAGTTCAGCAACTATAAGTAAAGACAGTAAAATGGTCTGACGCTGCCTCACTATTGTCTTCCTCTCTCTTCCTGAGAGTGACAGAAGGGATATTATTTTTTTCTTTGTTTTTTCTTTCCTCTGTTTCTTTCTCTTTCCTCGTTCTTCCCCTTTTTTGATTTCTCGTTTTGCTTTCTCATCTTTTCTACTAACTTCCTTTTTTTCTTTCTTTTAATATCTTCTTACCTCGTACGAAAAGATTGCCCAATTTTTTTCTTTTAAAAATCGTCTATTTCCATCATTATTAATTATCTGATGAGATATTGTTCTTTTAATGACGAATCAAAATGTACAATTTTGTAGTATTTTGTAGTTTGTAATTGTTCTAAAGTATAATCTATAATAAATATTCATTGCTCTACTGAGTACTGTTTTAAATTAATGTTTTGAACGTTGCAAATATGTTGTTCGTTCATTATTCATATATATATATATATATATATATATAGGCTATTTATTATGAAGGAAGACTGTGCCTTTTTGTTGGCTGGGTGAGAGTGCGATTAGCAGTATTTACGGAATGTATTGTGAAATATTATTAGATTTACATGAATTTGATCTCGAGCGGAACGAGATAAAATTCGTGAAGGAAATAATATTTTTATTTGACAAGTTTCTCTAAACAGAAACATACAACAGTCAAGCCTAATAATAGTCACAAATTTAGTGCTTTAATTTGTTTCTCATTAAAAAGAAAGAAATAGCGTGATTTCGTACGAAATTTAAAGTCACCGATCTTATACGAACCCAAATCTTCCATTAGAAAAATTGCCAAATTTGCATCGATTTAACAAATGTGCTATGAATGTGAGCTAAAAATGGATTGGTTTCACCAGTTTCTAAAATAAATGATTGTAATTTGACCTAAGATGCCTTTATCACGAGGGATAAAAGGATACCTAATATATATATATATATATATATATATATATATATATATATATATATATATTTCGTATCACCCAGAGCAAGGCGGTAACGCCAGTGATGTGTAGGGGGCTACATAAGAGTAAAAAGATTAAGTAGAAGAGAGTGAAGAGAAAGACAAACTAGTTAGAAAAGAGCAAGAAAAGGGTCAGAATACAGGTGTGATGGGAGTTGCAAAGGTGGAGAGAAAGGAAAGGATATACAGGGCGGTAAAGAAAGAAATAGTGTCAAGTGGTTAAGAGATTAGTATTGACATTGCATTTAAATTCCTGGAGGTTGTAGCCGTCAGGAAAGCAAGAATATTGAAGCGAGTTCCACAGGCGGTAAGTGTGAGAAAAGAAACTGCAGGAGTAGAACTGTCGTTTGCATTTGGTTATATATATATATATGTATATATATATATATGGTTAGATTATATTCTGTTTAGTTTATATTATATTACGTTTTAGTTAATACTTGGTTCTGCTTTCTCGGTCTTCCTTGTTACTTCTATAGAAGTGTCATCCGCGTATAATATACTCTCGAGATTGTGTCTGCCAACGACTTCTAGTACTATAGACAGATAAACGAAGAACTAAAAATGTCTCGCTGTAGCGAAGAAGCCGTTCTTAAAAAGCATTGAATATGCAGCCATTTATTTTGATCTTCCGGAGCGGCGTTATGATCTGATAACTTTTTACACTTTTCACCATCAATCATATATATATATATATATATATATATATATATATATATATATATATATATAGTCATCCACAGACAGTTGTGTTTCGCTGTATAACAGCTCATCAGTAGGGTTAGACATCCGATTGCTTTTTACCAAATTGTCGTCATTCTGGGACTCTATCTCTGAGCTATGGGCGCTCGGTAGAAGGAGACAGACATTTTAGCGTGTATAATTTCATTATATACGCCCAAAAGCTGAGAGTTTTCCAATTTATTGCTGAATGAATGAATTATATAATCATATCAACCCATGCAGGTGCGCAGGGAGTGACATACATACATAAGTTATGAGAAAAAGGGACAGTTTATAGAGGGTGTCAGGAATCGTTTGATCCGCGTAAATTCATACATAAGGGTCACCAGTGAGCTAAGTTCATTGGAGAAAAAGCCGTGAAAGTATTTGCAGAAGAGACACAAGGAAGTCACATTCTGCCGGTGAGAAAGAGACTGCATCTGAGCTGACAAGTCGGGTTAGATCACATTACAGATTTTCAGTTAGATTTTTTCATGGACCTCGAGGTGGATACCAGGGGCACCTGACCAGATATGGCAGCCGTATTGAATGCACTGGCGGATGGTAGATTTAAATATGTGCAGGATAGATTCAAACGGGAAAAACTTCCTGAACCTACATATGGAACCGAACATATTAGCAGCGGATTTAGCGAGCGAGCGAGAGAGAGAGAGAGAGAGAGAGAGAGAGAGAGAGAGAGAGAGAGAGAGAGAGAGAGAGAGATAGAAAATTGAGTTGTGATAAGGTTTATCGCCAAGATTGTTTTTTTAATGATAAAAGCTATATAAGCATGCAGATTTTTTTAATATAAAGTTATCAGCGTAGAGATAGAGCGTTAACACGAAACAACCGCATATAAATAAAAATACAAATACAAATATACAAACACTGAATCACGACAAATCAAACAAAAAATAATATAACAACGACCAAACGACAAAATACCACATTAAACCTACAAACACAAATGCACACAAGAACACAAAGCCCCATCGATAATCTAAAAGAGAAATCTTTTTTGCGGTCATAATTACCAACATGTAAGAAAACCATTCAAGCCAGCACAATAAAACTTGTTCAGCACAATAAAAAGTCATAACATAAAGCAACTAAAAGCAATATAAAGCAGTTAAGCAGACATCCATTCACGGTTAGCAACAAACAACACCTGTATACTAAAAACATAAACCAACCTCAAAAAATACATTAAGAATAAATCAACACAACAAATGCAGCAAAAAACAACTACCAGCAAACCTCTCCAACAACAAAAGTTAGACCAAACTTTATATAAATATAAAATAACAGAACACAGTAGCAGAGAGAAAACTTACCCCAACAAAACTTTGAAGTCAGAATGAACCTGTTTAGTTATTTGTCAAACTTCTCTACATTAAATGCTATATATATATATATAGAGAGAGAGAGAGACAGAGACAGAGAGACAGAGAGAGAGAGACAGAGAGAGCATTTAATGTGCATAAGAGGATTTGTACCACAGATAAAATTATTTTTGCATATTGGAATAGCCTTTTTCACCAATGTGATTGATTACTGTAAGGCTCAGCCTTTGTCAGGGATGTTTTATGTCACTGACATTCTGAATTGAGGACGATTTCATGGACTGATATTTGCCTCTATTTTGGTACAAAGTTTATCTGCCTCAGAGTTTCCAGCCTGGACATTTCATTGTCATCGCCTCTGATGCGGGTAGGTGCATGCTATTAACAAATGAGAAATGCACCTTCTGACAATGAAGCAAGCGTTTTATTTAACTTAGCGCTTTTATTCAGAACCAATGAGAGACATCGCATTCTGTAGGTCCCCACAAACTGTAGTCGTCTAACCTTCCCGTCTTCCTTGTAGGACTGTGATGATTAACGTTAAAATCCCAGTATTGATTTGTTATTTAGAAAATCTCCTGCTTTGTCAAGGGGCTAAGCTTATAGAGACGAGAAGAAAGAAGCACTTTTAGATGGAATAATCATTGGTGAATGTCACTGTGTTTCAATCTGATCTCCAGTGTCTGATTTAAAATGCGCACGCATTCCTCTGGTAAAACCAGAAATCATTTTCCGATAGTAAAATCAATTCGATGATGACATGAATTAACTGCCTTCCCCAAAATAATTTTATAAAATCTTTAATGTGATTCACACTGCTGAAAAAAGAAAAAGAAAACATTAAAATCTATTTACCAGAATCGTATTTATTCTAAATTGATTGATTTATTTTAAATATTTATTTTTATACGAAATAATTGTTTCTACTGAATAAATTTATAATCGAAAGATTGCAATGATCCGTTTGTTTAACGTCATATCACTTTCTCATGGACCATTTCATGCTGAAATTTAATTTTCTTGAGGCCTTTGAAATAATATGAAATGATAAATATTATTCAGCTATTACAATTGAATATATGGTAGAAGATATACAGGAGCAAACATGCTAAGAGCCACCAGGGATATAGAGATGTAGAGAAACATGATCACCTACGTCCTGAAGGGACAGGGTACATAGAAGAAGAAGGATATTATATGGTTTAGTATAATAAAGATACTTTTACGTTAGTTATTTGATAGTATTTTAAATGTATTTGTGTGAAGTCTCTCCAATTTGTTAGCACGTGTATACTTTTGGTATTATATATGAACATGTATTGCTAATATTTTTACTATAAAATATATATTTTTATACATTCATAGACTGTTGTTTTTTTTTTGTTTTTTTTTTTTTAATCATTTCACCCCGAGCAAGGCAGAAACGCCACTGATGTGCAGGGGGTTACATAAATGTAGAAAGATTAATTAGAAAAGAGTGAGGAGTACAAGCTAGTTAGAAAGGAACAATAGAAAGCTGAGAAAGCAGATGCAATGACAGGTACATGGGCGGAGAGAAAGGGAAGGTTATACAGGGGAGGGGAGAGAGAGGCCAGTGGTTAGTAGGTGAGTATTAACTTTGCTTTTAAATTTCTGGAGGTCGTAGCCGTCAGGAAAGCAAGAATACGGGAGTGAGTTCCACAGGCGGGAAGTGCGAGAGAGGAAGCTGCAGGAGTAGAATTGTCGTCTGCGTTTGGCTAACCTGACTGTGAATGGGTGGGACCCAGTTGCCAGTCTGGTTGAACGGGTAAACACCTGTTGAGGAGGCATCAGTGACTTAAGCTCATCCGAGCAGAAGCCATGAAAGTATTTATAGAAGAGACAGAGGGAGGCCACATTTCGACGATGGGAAAGTGGCTGCAGACGAGTCGCCAGATCAGTAACCTATCACATTACAGACTCTCCTTTGGAGCTTGTCAAGAACACTGAGGAGAACGGCAGGGGCACCTGACCATAAATGGCAGCAGTACTCCATGCACGGACGGATGGTTGACCTGTAGTTGGGCAATCACATTTGGCCCATTGCTGAGATTCTAACCCTAACCCTACCGCCTAAGGGTGCATCTGGGAACAACAGCGACTAAGAGATGGCTGCATGCTTTTCAGAATCTAAGTTCTGCTAAGACGTCTTGCTGCTGGTCGTATTCTATCGTCATACGATACAACTGAAACAAACAAATTAAAATATAAAAGAGGTACCAGTTAATTATAATCAGCTGTAACTTTATATGTATGAAGTAAAAAATAAGTTTTAATGTCATGGTTAGAAACGAAAAAAAAATGTATTCATTTTATAACTACGTGGAAAGAAAATATCTCAAAATTCCATATTACTGAAAATATAATATTTTTAACGAAATACGATATATTCTTCAATGTGCCATATCTCTTCACGATGTAGGTGACCATGGCCTTCTACATCTCTCTATATCTGGTAGTTATTAGCACCCTTTCTTTTGTTACACCCTCCCCAAACCTTACCTTGGCAACTACTTTATCAAGCCCATTGTTGAAAACTTAAAAAGTTACTGCTTGAGTAAGCACCATAAGGGAGGTTGGGGCAATGAAAATTACAAATACAAGAATCGCACAATGCAAGTGATAGATACACTGATAGTCAATATTATTACTCTCCATTTATCTACCAGCCATTTTCGGACAAAACTATTCCGTTTACCCTGCTCAAGGCTGACACAAGGCTAATGTCGATTTTCCCCAGACGAGTCTCTATCCATTGGCGGAATCTGGTTTCATCCTGTCCGCGTGCATGTGGTTAGTACAAAATAAAAATAAATCTCTTTTCTTCACCGTTTGCAAATTCGCCAGCTATTCTTGACATATAGAACAAAAGATTGCCTCCATGATGAGAAAAAAAATCAAGGTCAATTACGGCGAGCAAGTGTGAAAAAATTGTTTAACCAATGAAAGGTGAACGATTTGATAAAAAGAACAACTTGAACTTTCAATGAACCGTGTTATGTCTCTTCCCGTCCAAAAAATGGAAGCTGATCACGTGATATAAGTTGGCTATTCACGTTTCCCGGCCGATAAAAGCAGAAGACGAGAAGGCACCAGACAGCTTATGATAAACACAAAATCGCAAGAATATTGTCCACATACATTCGTACTTTTTCACTATTTCTCTCATGCTGTTTTTTTTTTTATCTCTACTTCTTCCTCTTCACCTACCCAGAGTACAGAAAAAGAAAGAGAGGAACATGACATTACTACTACTTTGTTAAAACGCTAAGCAAATAAATGATACACTCTCTACATATATATATATCCGTGTTACGGTGGTCAATCTATCAAGTAAAAGTATTTTTATTTTATCAGCGTGGAAAAAGCAAGCGCTTTTATGAGAGAGAATGCAGCATATTAATAATCGTCATCCTTGGCTCCAGGTTATTCAACACGTTGATTATTTGGGTTTTCAGGTTTCTACAGCAGACGTCGCTCTGGTATAGATCATATTTCTCTTTATAGAAATGACAGATATTCCCCATTTCAGAAGATTTTCGGGAAGAAATAACTCTCTCTCTCTCTCTCTCTCTCTCTCTATATATATATATATATATATATATATGCCAGATTAAATAAATTGCAAACATTATTTTTAATAAATTCCGTTCATACTCGCAGATCATCTTTCGCGTATTATGAAAGATGTCAGAAATGGGTTGTAACGTTGACAGATGTTATTACCATTCATTTTTCAAGGTATCCAAGTACTTTCCGAGATCATCTTCAGGGAGGTGAGTTATGGTAAAAACATAACCTCAAAACTGTTTTGGTAAAAATGAATATACATTTTTTCTGCTTCAAATCTAACGGTTGACAAATTGCTAGCGTTTATTAGAAAGTGAAAATTATCCAAAATGGAATTTTTTTTATATGTTGTAATGTCATGGTCATACACGTGTTAAAGCATGAAAAAAACTGTTCTTTTTAGAAACATATTAGAACATTACTACAGTATTCATACCTGTACGTCTGAATATTGTCTCGAGAATCTGTAGTTAGCTTTTGTTTTTTTCTTGGTGTAGGGGATTTGTGTTATCAATCATTATTTTTTTATACTGTGAGAATAGATATAAATGTTGTTGTAGATATCTAGAAATGGACGAATGAATTTCCTCGAGCCAGTAGACTCACAACAAGGTCCCACACTTTTACAGTAAAACCACAAATTCTACTCTACATCTTCTTTTCTCGCATTTTCCGTCGGTGGAATTCCCTTTTGTATACTTTCTTCCCTGACAGCTACAATCTCCAAGAATTTAAATGTACGCTCAATTACCATCGCCTATCTCTCTGACTCGCATGTTTTCTTTCCCGTGTTCACTCTACTCTCATCAGATCTCATTTTACACCTGATTTCTAGTTTTTCTCTGACCCATTCTTTGACACACCCTTTAACGTGTTCCTTTTTGTCATCACTCTCCTCTTATGTAAGCCCCTGTGCACCAGTGGTAGTAAAACTGCCTTTCTTAGAGTAAATGATTATGATATATATATATATATATATATATATATATATATCGGTCGAGTTTCGATCCCGGCTAGAAGCAAGTGGGTGTGTTTAGCCACACTGATGAGCTGTGATATTGCGAATCAGGCTTGGATGTGGATGACTAATATATTATGCTCTCTTTACGATAGCGCTCTCTAGAAAAGAAAGTTTTAAAATGAGTTTTAACTTCTGCGATATATGCGCGACTCTTCAAAAATGAATTGAGTTCTTTCGGTGACGGACGTGTGTATACGCTACTTATATACAACACGTTAAAATTTCCCATATCGGATTCCATGCGCCTATGTCTTAGTTGGTAGCGACACCAAATCGGTCGAGTTTGATCCCGGCTAAAAGCAAGTGGAATATGTCTAGCCAAACTGATGAGCTATAATACAGCGAAACAGGCTTCTACGTGGATGACTAATATATATATATATATATATATAGTTATCGGTTAAGAGGCCTGTTTTGCTGTATCACAGTTCGTCAGTACGGGTAGACATCCCATTGTTTCCAGCGGGATTTCAATTCGACTGATTACTTACCATTATTTCTTTGATCTAATTTTGCTTTTAAGAGTAAAAATTCATTCACTTCTATGATTTGGTCACTGTTGTACCGATTCCGTAAGAATTGAAATAACTGTTTGACGGTACAAAACTTGTAAATTGCTTTAAAAATCACAAACGGAAACATCTCTCAAGGGAACCCTTCCATCATTCATTATTTAAATTAATTATATCTTTGTTGCCTCCACGGTTTACATTTTTAGTACTAAAAAATAATACGCATCTCAGTCAATATGTAGTGTAAATCTAAATTAATATTGGAAATATAAAACCATTTACAGATAGCTGAAGTTCATATCAATCAATCCTTAATCGTCCACAATAATAGATCTAGATTTAGCAATTGATTCATTATACTCTTTTCATTGATATCAATAGAAAAACGTAATTTGACTGGATGTTCGCATTAGCCACGCTGATAGAAGTTAAAATGGGTTCTCTCAGACAATTCGTTTTGGAGTGGTTAAAACTAACAAACCACCAATTTAGCAACAATTTTGAACATATCGACCCGATCAAGACAGGAGTAAATAGTTATTTCATTAGCTTAAATAAAAAATTTTGAGGAAAGATATGCCAAAAGTCATTTCCAAAAATTATGGACAACCTTGATACAAATATATATCTCTTAGAAACACCTGCATTTATGCAAAAAGATGTAGAAGAGTGGGCCATTCAAAACAACCTTCATATCATAAGAAACTCTGAATGAGTTCAAAATTTTGTTCAGAATTACCATAACGCTTCAACCTGCGAAGAAGACTAATATATCAAAACCCGTCAAATTTCTCCGCGTTTTTGAACTATAGAAGCGAATGACATTGCTTACACCAAAGCTATTTTAGGGAGACAATAGTTGTCTTCCCATAGAGGGAACAACAGTTGTCTTCCTTTTGAGGAACTCTTTTTTGTCTTAGGTTAGTTCCCTTCCAGAACGTAGTGGGGATAGCCACGAGGTGCAGTTGCTGGCGTAACGGTATGTTGTTTCTTATCTAGTCTTGCTAAAAACATTCTCGTTCGTTTGAACATGAACATTCTTCTTGTTTTGGGACATATTTGAACATTCTTAATGTATTGTACTTGTTTTGGTTATATTAAATGCCTGTTTGTTATTGCCATGTAACTTGTCCTTTTTTTACTACACGTGCTATGCAGTGTATTAATGTTTATATTAGTATCGCCTAACTGGAAATATCGCCGGTTTGCAACCAATACTAATATTATCATACTGTTGAAACAGATAAGTGCAACCACCTCTTCTCTGCCAATAGATTTTTTCGCACCTCCCGCCTATGAAACTCACTTCTGTTTACATTGCTTCTTGATAACTACAATCTTCAAACATTTAAATGCAACGTTAATTGAAATCTTTTATCTTCTTGAATCCCGTTTACCTCTCAACAGTCCTTCAAATCCTCCTTATATTCAGAAGAATCTCTCACTTTTCCAGCCTTGGCCCCTTCGTACCTTCTTTGCTTGGGATGAAACGATTACAATAATAACACTTTGTAAAGACTCAGGTCTAAGTTGAAAATCAAAGAGTGAACAGCATTCAGAGTCATATAGAGAGATACTGATATTGCAGTTCAATATTATTTCTTCGTTTCGAACAAACGTTTTCCTTTTCTGCTGAGCTTTTGAATGGCATATTTTGCAATGACAATGAACCTTTCTATTCAATTTTTTTCAGCTACTTTAAATGTTTTCAAAATAATCTTTTTCTGTGCGTCGTGTCTCTCCACGAATACTTGTCTATTGTCGCTCTTAATAAGTTTTAAAACTTCATCGTTGCTCATATGTTCAGCCCATGGTATTCTCAGCATTCTTTTGTAGAAGCATAAATCTGTAGCTTCACGTCACATCGATGAGGGGATTATCTAGCATACCATACTATATTAGATCATTGATATTACATAACAGTTATCTTTGTTTCTAAGAAAGGATTCTTTTTCTTAAAACTTTGATGAAAATCATATTGATAAATTACTGCAATTTTACTTGGAGAACGCAAACGCTTCATATCAGTAATATATTTTGTTTCGTGCATTTTTACTATTTTATAGCAACCTTCACAGGTAGATGAAAATTTATTTTTCAATATTTGATGAGTGAAGTCAATTATGAGATTGTTTCAAAATTACAGGAATGAGGCTTTAACCTAATTTAAAGCAAATAGGGCATCACAAATGAGAAAGATGAACATAAGCCATAAAATGATAAACCACTACGTTCTGACACCACTTTTAAAGTAAATAGCTTAGTTTCTGTAATATACGTGAATATAGACAAATGCCACAGGAGATGTTTCCGTTCGTCTTCTACGACAATGAAGCGTATTCAGACCGAACATGTAGTTCAAAACAGAAGAAAAATATTTTCATAGCTTCTCTGAAAGTCCTCGTTCGTAAATTCTTTGGCATACATTTTCTACCATTCCATTTTAACATTATTTTCCCTCTTGGATGAAGAAGATGAGTAAATGGGTAAGAATATTGATTCTTTCGTTCGATTCATACACACAATATAGACAAGAACGAGTTCACCTAAAAACTACTTGTATAATAGATAATATATCTAAAAAACTAGGTTACTATATATTTTCACGTATTTTGTGTGCATATACATATTTTACGCTATATGTGTAAGCATATGTATATATATATATATATACACATACATATATATATATCTATACACATCTATATATATGCCTATAATTTGTGTAATATATATATTACACAATAAATATATATATAAATATATCACACAATATATTTTCGTCCGCAGACAGATCCGTTTCGCAGCTCATACGTACGGTTAGACACCGATTGCTTTTTAACCTAGGATTGAAACCCGACCGAATTGGCGTCAGCGGCGATTCTACCTCTGCGCTAAGGGCGTCGGTGGAAGACGGCAGATCTTTTAGCGCGTATATAAACATCATATATATAAATATATATAAAAAGAGAAATAGGAGTTGTTCTAACAAGAGAAATTGGTATAATAGTATAATATATATATATATATATATATATATATATATATATATATATATATCCAAAAAAGAAATAGCATGTCGAAAAAATCCCCCAAAACAAATCCTATTAATATCAATTTTATTCATATTAAAATGATCTAGGTGTATGGCTCAATGTAAATAGCTTCATCAATTTACAGAGCTAAATATGTGTATGTATATTTACTCAAATAAAACTCCGAATACTATATTAGTTTTATCGCAATTTCGGCGAGAAAAATCTCGCTTCTTCATCAACGATCAAAAACAAAATTTTACTGTAAATACAGTAAATATTTCCGTACACAGGAAGTTTACAGAAAAAAATAAAAATAGGGGAAGTTAGGAAAGAGAATATAATAAGTTAAAAATTGTCGTCCAGACATTCATAGAAAGAATGGAAGAAAAGAGATCAAGAAGGCGATTCAAGACTCGATTATTTAAGGAGACTTTTAGATTACGTCTATATTAAGAAATCAATATTTAACCATGATACTGGAATGGAAGTAGTGTGAAGAAAGAAAAAATGTGGGTATAGAGGGGAAGAGAGTAAAATAAAAAATAAAAAAAGGAGAATAAAAAAGGAAAAATATTCGCTAGCCATGAACGTAAGAATGGATTTCCTAGCGGTTAATATATATATATATATATATATATATATATATATATATATATATATTAAGTTATTACATATGAAATAACAAACTTTTTAGAGTTGAATAAAATGCTTCTGAAATATTAATTAACTATTTTATTTAATTTAAATAAGCAAGGTATTGATGAATGACTGTTCTCAACCATACCAGTAAATTTTATTCCCGTCTTTAAACAAAATCTTCATTCATTGCAGTGAATAATAGTTCAAATGATTTGATTACCTTTTTCTTATTGCAGAATGCTTTATTGCATATGAAATGCTTAAAATGCCTGAATATATAATGATAAGTGGAAGAGCTTTCAGTAATACAATCTTTTGAGGAAATTATGTTGGGTCCTTTAATTTTAGATTTATTATAATATTAAATTATTTGGAAAAAAGAATTTACATTACTGTACACATTGAATATGTCAGTTACAACAAGTTTAAGAAATCTGCATATTCCCATGCCAACTACTTAATAGATATTAGGCTGTCACACATAAAACCACTTGATTTATAGGAAATTAACTAAACGCTTCAAAAAAGTTAAATAGCTAATCCATTAGAAACAGGTGCCATATCAATGAATGACAGTTCTCCAATGTACCTTTAAATTTGTTATCCAATCTTTAAAATAATTCGTAATCTTTGATGAAATATATGCTTCAGTAAACTCTTCCTTCGGTCCTGGGCATGACGGTAAACTGCATCCATCACTAAGGTCTCTGACTGAAAGGTTGTGAAGAGCATGAAATTTAATTGCTGTTGATTTCAGGTCCACCCTGACGCGGAGTTGTAAAACGTGTTAAGGTCCCAGCTTTGGGTAAATAGTTAACCCCCGAACTGGAGACAAAGCATTATAAAAGCATAAAAATACACTTTTATTGAAATATATACATAAAAAATAGACTTTTATAGAAAAATATTACCAAAAATACATTTTTGAAGAAAGAATCATTACCATAACACATTTTGAAGGAAAAAAATATTATTTTCAGCAAAACATTTTTGAATGCAAAACTAGAAAACATTTTCAGTTTTCTAAAATAAAAATGAAATAAAAACAAATAAATTCATTAAAAACTGACTAAACCAACTGTCCCAATATAACCGAACATTAAAAAAGTACCATAAAACCCGGCTTTTTTTTTTTGCAATAAATAATTCACTGAGGTTGATATGCCGTTAAACAAAACTCAAAACTCAAAATTCAAACTTCTTCATTAGATAAGTAATATACTTAAATAAGAGAAAATCAGTAGAAGAGATATCAGTCGATTATTGCGGATGAGGCAAAACTTTATGATTCAGGATATGCAGTTTTTGGGACATCACCTCACGTATCACTGAGCAAAATTTCATTAAAAATACTCATTTCAGTAAAAAAAAAAAAAAAAAAATCCCTAGACTTATCAAAATCTTCAACTCGAAAATGCGACTGACCTAGATATAATTACAATGGTCACTCTTAAGAATTTCAACCCAGAATTATCCCCTAGCAAAATTAATATTAGCAAAATTAATTAACCACTGCTTAAATGAGAAATATTTCCTAAGCATTTAAAATGTTGATAAGTGTATGTCAGGTCTTCAAGAACTCGGTCAACCGATCCTTCCAAATCCTATTACAGACACGTTAATCTTTATAGTATCATCAGCAGATGGTTGTCAAGCTTATGGATAGGGATAAACTCTTCTGCGACGTACAGTTCGGGTTTCCATCAGCTCAATTCACTGCTGACGTCTTACCTACCATTAAACACAGAACTGAGGTAACTGAAGGAGCACATACCGCATACACCATGACAAAAGATATCCCGAAGCAAAATGGTTGACTGCATAAGCTCCGTTGCTATAGAGCTACTGGAAGAGATTTCTCTATTATAAAAGATTTACTATTGCCATATCTGAGCAGGGGATGCCCAGACCTCATTTTCATGCTTGATAGAGTTTAAAAGCGTCTTGGGGAATAATTATTTTCTACATCACTACTTTGTTCTCCCAGGCAGAGAATACAATACAAAGTTCTACTTTCACCAAGTTTGACTTTCACGTTTAGGAACCGCCATGTCAATAAAGTAATAGCAAACCACTGTATTCTATCAGCGAGAAGTAAGTTCCACGAGAACAGCTACTCCCGCGAACCACACACCTAGACATCTCAATACGGTGTTTCCCAGAATCTACAATTTTGACCTGTTTATGTGTAGAGTCAACCGTTATCGACCTATGTAAAATACTCCTTGTACAACTAATGTACGGGCTAGCTAATCTACGTTGAAGAGTATAAACACTGTGGTTTATACTCTTCAATATACTATGTTGAAAAGATCTAGTTACAAATTTACTGTAAGAAACATTTACAGATGGGATGACAGGGTGGATTATCTGGCGTTATTAATAGTCTGAACAAAGGCAATACACTAAAACCCATATAGTTTTCATGTACCTTTCCAAGGGTACCTCACGTTCCTCGAAACCGTTAATATCAATTATTCACATTTAGGCAAAGAGACCATAGTGATATTTGAACCCGGGATTAATGGTCAGTAATCGAACGTTCTAACGACTCGGCTACGCGCACATGTAGTAAACGAATATTGTTATTACTCCAAACATTATTAGAGTTGATACTTAATATTTGAAAGAGATACCATACTTTTATTAATTAAATTATAATTATTCATTTGCAAGAACATAATGACTGTAATGATGTTTAAATTAATAAAATTATATAAATTTTTTATAAGCAGGATGCGATGGACGAGTCGTCATCTAAATTACACTGACATTTCATTTTAACAGATATATTTGTCAAAATTAAAGAAAACTACCTTTAGATACGAAATATTAAATTAGTTCGCCACTGGTTTCAACCGGGAACTCTATATAACTTCGGAATCTCCTGTAACTCTTCTGGACGGTTTTCTTGTTTAAGTTGGTGAATGCCACCATAATACCCGCCTTCAGTTATTGTTTATTGTTACATGTAATTTTGTTCAACTGTGCCATACATAAAATAACCAAGGGGGTTATAGTCTAGGGATATAGCTGGCCAGATTTAAGGAGCAATATAGTCTCAGAAATTGTCAGACCGAATGACTAGGTTTTTCTACTTGTGTGGTATGGTGTGGTATAGAGTGTATTCGCAACCACCGTCTTGACGAGGGCAACACTACATCTCAAGGTCCTTAATATAGGTCTCAGTGTTGAGCATGAGTCCCGGTGGGAAGATAAATTTAAATAAAAATGTCGATCATTTAGCGATCAAACCCGCTCTCCGTCTTTCTCACTTTCTCTCTCTCTCTCTCTCTCTCTCTCTATATATATATATATATATATATATATATATAAATTAAATTTTCAACAAAACGTAAAACTATTTCAACGAGTTTGTATTTAACATCCATGTCTTCAGCAATAACAAAACATTTTTATTATTGCTGATGTGACTGATGTTAAAGTCACTCCTTGAAATAAACATACGTTTTTGGAAATTTTGATTTTTTTGGATGCACTAAATTCTATGTAAATAAATAAATTTAATTAAATTTGATTAGTTTTAATAATTAATATTAATTGGGTCTGTTTGGGATTTAACTTCAAATCGTTTAATTTGGATTAATAATCTATATATATATATATATATATATATATATATGTGTGTGTGTGTGTGTGTGTGTGTGTGTGTGTGTGTGTGTGTGTGTTAATCTATTACTAGTAGGATCCATTGTGATTCCTTACTAGATTCCTCCTCGGATTTATTCTCGATACACACACACACACTCATATATATATATATATATGTGTGTGTGTGTGTGTGTGTGTGTGTGTGTGTGTGTGTGTGTAAAGGTATAGATGTTCAGTCTGTAAACAGCGAGGATAATCCAACATGATCTACTTAATATAAAATATTGAGTGTTATAATTATATAGAGAGCTCAATGGATGTTATCCAGAGCAATATGTTATTTATAAAGGAAAACTCAGCACGTCATCTAAATTGCTTATAAATTATAAATCATATTAATGAGCGTAATTACCTCATTTCATCAGACTACAAAATATTCCTCCCATTTGTTGCAATGATGAAATAAGCTAGTTAAGCTCGTTGAAATGAATTATAATTTATAATCAATTTAAATGACGTGTTGAGTTTTCCTTTATATATATATATATATATATATATATATATATATATATATATAATTAATTCACTTTAACAAGACGAAAATACTACTGGCAATGTAAGACAATTCGAGCCTAGAGATGTAACCGGAAACCCAAACCTTAAGAGAAACGAAGGGATAAACTTCTACTTTTGGAAGGGACTGGGAGTAGTGTAAAGTAGGCAATAGTCGAACCTTTCCCTCTCTCTCACTCTCTCTCGCTCTCTCTCTCTCTCTCTCTCTCTAACTCTCTCTTCCTTCTCTTTATTTATATATATATGTGGTGCTGGGGTGTTACACGCAGTTATATCCGCAATTATGAATGATTTGAGTTAAATATATTAATTGGTAATTTCAAATACGATATCTTATATTTCTTGATAATTGTTAGTTGTCTAAAATATGCTACTGAAATAGCAACGTTATTTCTCTATATACTTAATATAATGTCGTAGAAAAATTGACATGGCAAAACTGATGTCAGAGAAGGGTTTCTTAAAAAATCTTCACAGCTTACAATCCGACGTCACCAACTCAAATATGATATGTTGACAATCTACTGATATCTCTTCAGTTTGACTGTAATGACGTGACAACTTTGACCTTTTTTCAGTGGTGTTGATTATACATGAGCACCGTAATTATCTTGTCGTCGCCTATTTCGATGACGAGACTAGACCAGATCAATTACCGCATGAGTGAACACCGAATGGTGACAGGCATAATCTTCAGACCAGCCCGATTATTTTTATATGATTGTCATTTAAACATTATGAGTAGCAAGAAAATAAACCTGGTACTACTGACCTTACTCACTGTATCGTTGTCTATAGTTACATACACTTTATTTTGCATGAAACTGTTTTTTACACACACACACACACACAGAGAGAGAGAGAGAGAGAGGCGCAGACACACAGAATCATAAATATGACTGCGGATGACTATATATATATATATATATATATATATATATATATATATATATAGTCATCTGCAGACAGATCTGTTTCGCTGTATCACAGCTCATCAGTACGGTTAGACTCCGATCGCTCCATAACCCAGGATTGAAACCTGACCGACTTGGCGTCATTATACACGCCCAATAACTAGAACGCTCTAATTCATTATTGAATGAGCGATGCCGGAGTAGCTACTGTTTTCAAAGTCCCCCATACATCCGGAGTGCTCAATTAGGGTGTCAGAGCAAAAATATTATAGTCATCCGCAGACAGATCTGTTTCACTGTATCACAGCTCATCAGTACGGTTAGATACCCACACTACTAGGCATAATTATTAGGCCACCCCTGTTTTAAACAATTGATATATTTCATACTATTTTTAGTATTTATTGTCAAGTGGATAATTCTAAATGAAAATAGAATGGTTCTTTTGTTATTATTATTTTGCAAAATTAAGCAAGGCAGCCAGGAAGCATTTGTTTCATCCAGCCAAGTATAAGAAGAGACTAGCATTGGGAATGATAGCACAAAAACTGGACACCAGAACAGTTCATTTAATTCACATTTTATTGTGCAAAGAACCATTCTATTTTCATTTAGAATTCTCCACTTGGCAATAAATACTAAAAATAGTAGGAAACACATCATTTTTTTAAAAACCTGAGGTGGCCTAGTAATTATGTCCGATAGTATATATATATATATATATATATATATATATATATATATATATATATATGTATTACAGTGACATGGTTTATAACAAGTTAAACGCACTTACGTGTATTATCATAATTTAATATTAATAGATACAAGTCTTATCAAAACAAGAAAGGAGTCACTCTAAAGGAAATGCATTAAGAGTGCAGTGATGTCTGAATTATTGACGATAAGCTCAGGTCAGACTAGTAGTTACCAGCACAGCAGGACCAAAAGCACAATGCGGTATTATGAGCTAATAGAGACAAAGTAAACAGTGATTTACTTCGCTTGGGCTATTTCAACGCTGAGGACTTCAATACAAAAAAAAAGAAACTTTCTGGGTGTCTGATATAATACAAGATAGACACTTTTGTTAAAATTAAGACCAACACAGTTTCCTTACACACAATGATGTGTCATTTCACATACGACTTGCATGCAGAAGCGATACGTGTTGTATTTTTTAATATACACTACCAACCATAAGTTTGGGATCACTTAGATTTATTCTCTAAGAGGAAAATAACAACTTTTATGTCTTAGAAGAATAAATATAGATATATTTCATTGTGCTCACAATTGTACAATAATTAAAACCAAAATTAACATAGAGTAATTTCAAATTTAATTAAAGTTAATTCATATTTTCTTTTCATCAAAGAAACCACCACTAGCCTTTATTACTGCAGAACAAATCCTTGGCATTCTTTCTAATAACTTATAAAAATAAGTTAGTGAAAGTGATTTCCAAGCATCCTGCAAGCATCTAAACAACATTTGTTCATTTTTAGGAAGTTCATTTCGAACTGCACGATTAATTTCATATCTTATTTTCCTTCTTCAATAGTGGTTTCTTAACTGCTACACAGAGTTTAAGCCCAGCAAAATGCAGTCGTCTCTTAACAGTAGTAAAAGATACTGGATGGTGCCAAATAGAGTTCATTTCAATTATTAATTCGGAGCGGTTTTTCTTCTATTCCTCTTGGTAGATATGATCAAGTGCCTATCCTCTACAATAGATGTTACTCTGGGCCTACCAGATTTTTCTGTCAATATTTAACTCAGTTTCACGAAGTCGTTGAAGGAAATAATGCATGCCATTTTTTGATAGGCTTAATTTTTTAGCGATAGCACGTTGATAATATCCTTCTTTCGAAAGAATTTCAACCTGAGCTCTTTTTCAATTACAACCTGTTTCTTCCTTGCCATTTATACCGTACTAATATGGTTTACAAAAATAAATTATACTGTAATTATAATATCTGAACTTTAGGGAAAAGCTTGATCACAATAACAGGAATCAAGTAGCAAACTGAGTAAATGTTTAATTTAAAGTTGAAAAGAATACGTTTTTTACTTGACATCTGCATAAGAATAACAAAATATACAAACTTGGCGAATTTGATACTGCTCAAAATTTGGGTGGTCCCAAACTTATGGTCGGTAGTATTTATATATATATATGTATATATATATATATATATATATATGTGTGTGTGTGTGTGTGTGTGTGTGTGTGTGCTTTGGCAGAACATTTTTATTTAGACATGTCAGATAAAATAAATTGCAAACATTGTGTCTCATTGTTTTTATTAAAATCTGTTCATACTCACGGATACTTTTTCGCGTATTATAATTGAAAGATGTCAGAAATGAGCTGTAACGGTGACAGATGTTATTATCATTCATATTCAAGATACCCAAGCACTTTCCACCTTTTTTAAAGATCATCTTTAGGGGTGTGAGTTAATTAATTAAACTTAACCAATTAATTACACCATGCATACATAACAAATACGGCATTTAATCATCTCTTGAAATTATATGAATATTAAAAACTGAAAAACCTAACGTTCCTGTCAAAGAAACCATTGACATTATCATTATATATATATATAATTCTCTGCCCCCACTGAAAATTAAACCTAAAATACTAACAAAAACTACATTTAACCTATACTACGGTATACAGTATTTCAATAGACTCAGTTCTGGGTCCAACCTAGAAAATAAGATATTTTACACCTCTCCAAAACCCTCCATCAACGTACGATATGTTGATGTTATTCTCATATTAGTTAAATATATAGAAGAAATAATAGAACCCCAATTTGTTTTTAAATCTGACCTCTAGTTTACATACGAACGTAAGAAAGGTAGCAAAATTTCCTTCCTTGACACTTTAATAGACACAAACAATAACATACTTACTACCTCTCCATATAAAAGACCAACCAGCAAAAACTCTTACACTCTCAAATATAAGAGTGAATGCCCTAATACAAAATCGCACTTATACACAACTTAATTAACCGATCACGAAACAACTTCCTCATAAAAAAGATATTTTACTCGGAACTAAAAAATATTAAGCAGACTCTCATTAACAATCATTTCCAAACAACATTGTTGATAAAATAAGAAGGTATTTCAAAAACCTCAAAACCCATCAAACAAAATATGGTATTTTCCCAAAAGACCTTAAACATTTCAAACTCTTCTAGTGCACGATAAATATAAATTGGATGAAAAATCATAAAAATCTTATTCGTACTAATATATCTCCCGTTGATCCTAATAAAAAATTAAAATAAATATTATATTATAAAAATACAATATTGCTAATTTAATTATCCGTAATAACTTCTTCCCCACTAACGTAAAACCAACATTATATATAAAATCAAATGTCCCTTGAGAGAATGTATATCAGTCAAAAACAAACAAAACTGTTGAATCTACGAACAACTGCATGAACGGGACATCTTACTTTACACTTGTCTGATCATTCGTCATTTCTAAACATCAACAACAACATTTTTCTCTACATTCATAATATGAAAAATAATGATCGATAATACAACTATCGTACACGAAGAAAATACCAAAATCAAACTACAGATTCTCGGAGCAATATTCATTAAAAAACTTAAGCCGTCACTTAATACAATAAGATATTAATACTGTACGAAGGTTCTAAAATATTTCTAAAAGAACAGTTTCTTCATTCTGTAACACGTGCATGACCAAAGCATTAACATATATAAACTTCTGAATAGTTTTCACGTTCTAATGAACACTAAGCAATTTGTCAAACGTTATATTTGAAACAAAAAAAAATTACAGTAATTTTAGCAACACAGTTTTACGGTTATTTTTTGTTACCATAAGTCCTACCCCTGCAGATGATCTGGGAAGAAGATGGAAAGTGCTTGGGTACATTGAGAAATGAATGATAATAACATTTCTGTCACAGTTACAGCTCATTTCTGACATTTTTCAATTATAAAGCGCGAAATTATATGAATGGATTTTATTAAAAATAAGCAGACACAATGTTTGCAATTTGTTTAATCTGACATATATATATATATATATATATATATATATATATATATATGACCAGTGCTATTCATCTCGGGGTTCATGACAAAATCCATCCAAGAAACTGCAAGAATCACGACCCGGCGTCTCAACTCCAGACACTTTCTCACCGACGAAATATTGCTTCCCTGTGTCTCTTCTACTATAAGCGTAGCTCCCTAGTGCCCACTCTGCATTAATTTGCTCGAGCTACTAGACTAAGTTTCACACTTTTATAGTGAAACGGATCAAATGTAACCGCGTCTTCTACTCTATCAGCTTGAAGTCTAGCACTTCACGCCGGTGGAATTCCCTTCCATCTACTTGGTTCCCAGACAGCTCCAAAGTCCAAGAATTTAAATGCAACGTCAATTGCCTTCTCTTTCCTCCTTGACTCGCATCTTTTCCTGACAACCCTTGTATCATTTTCTTCTCACTTTCCACAACTCTACTCTCATACAGCTCTCTTCACATCAGTGTTCCCATCCTTCTCTTACCCATTGCCTGACAGCTTCGGTAAGTAATTCCTCAAATTCATCAACTTTTAAGTAAGCACCTGCGTTTTAGTTGTAGTACTGCCTTGCTTGGGGTGAAATTATTATAATACACACACAAACACACAGACACACACACACGCATATATATATATATATATATATATATATATATATACACACACACACACACCTTATATATATATATATATATATATATATATATATATATAAATGTGCGTCATTTGGCAGGATTTAAATCTCTGACCCCTATCAACATAGGTGAAGCCACCAACTGATCTGGTGCTTCTTAGATCTCTCGACCACGAATGACCAACACTCTAATCGAAGTCAAATCAAACCCATATAATACAATTTTCGATTCTACGTAAACAACAGTCTCTACACTGAAATGTATTGTAATGTCAACAAATGTAAACATGATATGTTAAGGACGTTTATGAAGATTAACGAAATGGTTTTAAACAACCGACAATTTGAATTCATTTTTTTGAACATTAATTTTTACCAATGCTCGTATTTAAGTAAATAGTGTGTTTATAATCAAACAGTATATATATTTATTTCTACCGGCCTGATTATTTACGACAAATATTGTTACGAAAATGTGTGTCATTCGGCAGAATATATATATATATATATATATATATATATATATATATATATATATATATATATATATATATATATATATATATATATATATATATGAAATGAATTGTTTGAACATTATTTTTTTTATCGATACTCGTATTTATGTAGATATTCTGTTTTTTAATTAAACAGTATTATATATTTAAGTTTACCGGCCTGATTTGTTATGGATAAATTGTTATGACGAAAATGGGGCAGGATTCGAACCTGGGATCCCTATTTACAAATTGTTATATTTATTAAATACGTTTATCGATAAAAAATAATGTTTAAACAATTTATTTCAAATTGTCGGTTTTTTATAACCAAGTTTCGTTAAAATTTGTTAATTTCCGTAATATATATATATATATATATATATACACACACAAAGGTATATATATATATATATACACAAACATATATATATATATATATATATATATATGTGTGTGTGTGTGTGTGTGTGTGTGTATGTGCGTGTGTGTGTATAATAGTTAAGTTTAATATATATGCACGCGTCAATATAATTTTAAATGTGTAATTTTCTTGTTTGTACGAGATTTTCTTTTCATTTGTTCCTCTCTATTCGACCAAGTGAAAAGATGGATACAGAAGTAAAAAGTTATAACAAATTCCATAGAAAGTAGGGAATATTTGCTAAAATACGGTTAACAGTGCTTGTGACAACGTTGGTCGTTTTTGTCTCTGAAGAAAACTCGAGCAAATACACAAAAACATTAAAAAGTTAGCATTATTCATAGTCGGCATAAAAAAAAAATAGAAAAAAATAGCAAATCGATGCTCAGTAGAAATAGAAGAAAATAGATAACGAAATCCAAAAAGAAAAAGGAAAGAAGATTTAATGCCGAATCAATGTAATCAATAGTTGTTATGCCCAAAGGTTGCTTTCTGCCTATAACTTGTATGGTGCGAAGCGGCAAAAGCTGAGAGATTAAAAAATAGTTATTCCTGTATTTCGTGTTTGTTTTTGCGGCGAAAGAAAACCTTGATCATTTTTTCTCTTTTCGTAGACGTTAGTAAATATTTCTGAAGCTGTGAATATTTTCGTCTCCATGCAAACAAATATCTTTTCCCCAGACTGATATTTGCTTTATTTATTTTCTTTCTTTAAAAAAGTCATATTTCTAATGATCACGTGCTTCGTTGTGCATATAAAAGATTACTATTTAAGTCCTTATATAGACAAGTGTGGCATAATAACTCGATCCGCATTTGAAAATTTAGAAGTTCTTCTTTTAAGTGCCGTGTCCTTTCAGGACGTAGGCGATCACGGCCTTCCAAATAACCATATTCCTAGTGGTTCTTAACGCACTTTTTTCAGTTATCACTCCCAAAACCAGTCCTGTCATCCATTTGTTAAAAACCATCGAGTATGTTACACGTTGCTTTCCGCGCGATCTTTCTTCCCCTCTATCTGACCTCTGAATATCAGATTCTCTAAGCCTCTCTTCCCCATTACGTCCCAGGAATTTCAATTATGTTTTCCTAGTGTTAAAAAAATCATGCCAGTTTTCGTCATTGGCGACCACAAACAATATAAGATACACAGATGAGACAGTGTTAACAGCAAACACGGGAAGGAAACTACAAGAACTTCTACAGAAGGTAGTTGAAGGAAGCCGAATAAAAGTACTTAAAATAAACTACAAGAAAAATGGTCATCAGTAAAAAAAAAAAAAGAGGTAACCAAAATGCCAACTACAAAATCAAATAGGTACAGAAATTTAGATAGCTGGGAAAATTTTAACTCAAGGCGAATCGATAAGTATGCATTCCAGAAGCTGAGTAGAATATTGACAAATAGGAAAATTTCGCTGGAAACAGTCAGTCAGTCAGTCAGTTAAGTGCCATACGTGATACACGCTTGGGCGATCATGTCTCGAAAGAGACATGACTGACTGGGCAGAAGATTATAACGCAGTAGGTTGCCATTGCTTTCTGCGGTAGACTCGTTGCTGACCAAGGCTATAGAACCCAATCTGTCCTGCTATTTAACTCATAACTGGAAGGAAAAGGGTATTTGCGCGTGAATGAATACAATGGATTCAACTGGCATTCGGACTCGGCTCCCCGGTTCCTCGTTCCGAGCCGATATCCACTGTACGACAACAGTTTAATTTTCACTTTCATCTTCTGCAAAACCACATCGTTACTCAAATATTGTGTCCACTGTATCCTCGGCATCTTTCAATTTGCTTGCTTCAAGTCTCTCCTTTATCTTTGAAGAGGTTGTACAGTATCCCCTGCTATATCGAAGAACAGACATCACATAGTAGTCCAGTACTGTCTTCTTTGTTTCCAGCGAAATTTTCCTATTTGTCAATATTCTACTCAGCTTCTGGAATGCATACTTATCGATTCGCCTTGAGTTAAAAATTTCCCAGCTATCTAAATTTCTGTACCTATTTGATTTGAGTATCCACACATTGTAGTTGGCATTTTGGTTACCTCTTTTTTTTTTTTTTACTGATGACCATTTTTCTTGTAGTTTATTTTAAGTACTTTTATTCGGCTTCCTTCAACTACCTTCTGTAGAAGTTCTTGTAGTTTCCTTCCCGTGTTTGCTGTTAACACTGTCTCATCTGTGTATCTTATATTGTTTGTGGTCGCCAATGACGAAAACTGGCATGACTTCTGAATTGTCCTGCTGTATAATTTGAAAACTCTCTGTGAGGAGACACATCCTTGTATGACACTACTTTCTATCTTTGAATATTAACTTAACTCGTTTCCTGTCCGTATGCAGACGGTTTCTTGACTACTCTAATATCATTTCTATCAAATCTTTCTGAATTACTTCCCCTACAAGAAAAATGAATGCATGATCATCAGTAAAAAGAGGAGCGCAAAATGACAACGATAAGCTGGAAATACTAAAATCAAGTAGGTACACAATTTTAAGTACCATAAGATCGAATGTGTGACACTGAGATCCGAAAATGAATTGGCATTACCAAGGATTTATCCCAGACGCTCAGCAGCGAATGCTGGATATATTCCCAAAGATGAAGAAAAAGACCTGAAGCTACTAACATTCGGCACAACAAAAGAATGCTGAGGATACTATGGACCGAACATGTGAGCGACGACGAGGTTTTGGAGAGGATAGAAACGAAAAGGAAACTAACAGTTAACATTAGGGAAATACAGCTGAAGTTCGAGGTCAGATAGAAGGAAAGAGGGACCGAAGAGAATAACGAGTGACATGATTGATGGACTTGAGTAAATGGATGGCCTAGCGGAATTTGAGACGGGAAACAGAAAAGAGCGTATTAAGAGCTAAGGGGATGTGGATGGCCATGATCGTCTACGTCATGAAGGGACACGGTATAAAGAAGAAGAACATATTCCGTATGTTAGTTCTTTATTTATTTTATAGTTCAAACGTGTAAAGCAATGAATTATTAATTGACTAATATTAAACTCTCTTTATGTTTGTAAACAGAGATGGAAAAGATTTAAAATAAAAAGTGGTGTAACTGTTTTAGCCTCAAAATGTAATTTCAATATATATAGATACAGGCACACAAACAGACACACACACATACACACACACACACACACACACGTGTGTGTGTGTGTGTGTGTGTGTGTGTGTGTGTGTGTGTGTGGTGCCTGAATCTTTCTCTGTTTATATATATATGTCCGCAGAAAAACTGTAATGCTCGTATTGGGGCTTCAGATATGAATCCCAAGCAGACTACATGACTTTTCCAGACTTCTGGTGCAGATAATTGCGTCTCTTTTTCTCACATGGTGTGTCCTATTTTACTGTGCAATCGAGAAAGTAAATAAATAAATAAAAAACACAAGGCACATGCATGAAATTAAAAATGGAAATGGAAACAATTTTACTATCGTACTCTCTCTCTCTCTCTCTCTCTCTCTCTGTATATATATATATATATATATATATGTGTGTGTGTGTGTGTGTGTGTGTGTGTGTGTGTGTGTGTGTGTGTTTAATTCAAATGATGTGTGACTTTAACTGAGGGGAGTATATGCCGACTTTGAAGCTTAACGATATCATAACAATGTTCTAGAGAAAAACTGTAACGACATAATAACGGTTTCCTAACGAATATTCGAAGTCGGTATGAACCCGATCAGTCAAAGTGACAATTGTTTGGCATTAAACCTATCACGACTCCGTTATTGAGCAAACAAATCATTTCAAATTGTCGGTTGTTTATAACCGGTTTCGTTAATCTTCGTTAATTTCCGTATATATATATATATATATTGGGTGTGTTCATACGCGCTAAAAAGCCTGCCTTCTTCTACCGCACGCTCGTGACCTAGGGATAGAATCGCCGACTGACGCCGATTCGGTCGGGTTTTAATCCTGGGTTAGGAAGCGAGCGGAGTTTAAGCCGTACTGATGAGCTGTAATACAGCGAAACAGATCTGTCTGCGGATGACTATAGTATATATAACAGTAGCTACTCTAGTATCTACGCATCATTCATTCATTGATGAATTAAAACACTCTCACTACTGGCGTATGAATACATGAATATCACACGCTAAAAGTCTGCCTCCTTTTACCAAGCGTCATACCTCAAAGGTAGAATCACCGACTCACACCATTTCTGTCGGGTTTCAATCCTGGGTAAAAAACAATCAGATATCTAATTGTACTGATGAGCTGTGATACGGCGAAACAGACCTGTCTGCTGATTATAACCAGTTACCAGAATTAATTCTGGAGATTTTTAGGTTAGGGAAATTTCTCATGTGTCCGTAGATTAGGAAAAGAAAGAAAAACACAATATCTTAATATTTTCATCTAGGGAAAATTATTTGTATTTATTATTATTTTTTTTGTTTATAGTTTCTTGCCGCTAGAAAAGACAGGTGTTAATGATAGAAAAAAAGATAAATCTTGAAAAACGACATATACTTTGATAGAGAAAGAAAATATCTCAATATGTAAAACATTGCATCAAAGAAATATCTTATTACATTTCTAGATAGGTAGTAAATGGCATGGTTATATTACACAATAAAAAATCTTTATTATAATCTCTTCCTTAGAGAAGCATTCAATCATCTTTTCTCAAACAAAACTTTTCTCATAGATCTAATAATATAAAGATGAAATATCAGATTAAACCTCAGCTAACAAATGCGTATCAGTTTACAGTTTTGTGTGGCCGTATGTTCAATAGCAAACATAGCAAAATTGGGCTTTTATTTTAAACGATTTTCAAAACGTAATTTTCTTCCTAGTAAGAATTTTCCATATCTCAATGATAAAATGAAAACTTTGAAGAAATATTCAGCTATCATCTTACGATTATATTGTTGCGTTACAAACAAAAACACATTCATGCTTACACTAACACACACACACACACACACACACACACACACACACACACACACACACACACACACACACATATATATATATATATATATATATTGACCTTGAATAAGTTCTCGCTGATTTTTCCACACAAAGTAATGTTTTATTTACAAAGATTCCTAAGAAAAATGTTACTGAATTTATTGCCCACCATTATCTTCTACTTTTCCTATCTTTCTGCCAGTATTTGAATTCCATGTCGAAAAAACGACACGACATTTGAGGTTAACCACGAATTGACCTATTTTTGGCACCTTCATGTGAATGACGGCACGGCGCAGCTAGGCTATTCGCAATCCATCGGAACAAGTAATAATCGGACGAAGCAATGTTTGGTGAATACGGCGGTGGGGTATTTAAGCGTTTCCAAGTAGGGTTTCATTCTTTTTGCAACATGTGCCCTACCGTTGTTGTATTGCAAAATATCTATGTTGCGTCGCTGCTCGGAGAGCGGCCGTTTTTTGTTCAATAATCAGTTAAAACGTATCAGTTGTAGTTGACAGCGATTTCCCGCAATGGTTGTAGTCAGTTTGCGCAGCTCATAATAAAATACACTCTGTTGATCCTACTAAATTCAGAACAGGAGCTTTGAACTATGTATAGTTTTTTCGCTGATGTTAATGCATGTCTGGGATTACGTAACAATCTTCTACGCTTCAGGTTACCGTAGTTTCTCCACTTTCATCACTGGTCACGATAAATTGCAAAAACCCTTTACCTTTTTTACCTATAAAGCAGCTGTTCACATGTGACAAAAACGCGTTGAACTTCTCTCGGCTTCATCTTCATGTCCCTGTTTTTAGATCATTCATAATGCTTTCAGATGTTTATCTTCAACATCAAAATTATAATTTTTGAAGAGTCTAAACCAATCTCTGAATATTGTTTCCGAGAGAGCATTATCGCTGTAAGTCTCGACAAGAATTCTTTGTGCTTCAGCTTCAGACTTCTTTTAAATAAAGTAGTACAGTAAAATTTCCTGAAATTTTTTAACGCGATAAAATTACCCGACATGGTTAACGCTATGAAAAACAAAGTTATTTAGACTTTGACAAAATGACATACACTGAATTTTAAGCTTCCTTATAGAACTTCCTTATTGATGCTAATTATCTACACCCATTACATGCATGCAGCTCTGGCAACGCCATCTGTTGAATTTACGATAAATTTTGTTACGATATATGCGTCACTTGGCAGGATTCGAACCTGCGACCTCTATCAACATACGCGAGGTCACCAGTTGATAGGTTGATAGGAGTTGCAGGTTCGAATCCTGTCGAGTGACACATTTTGCTAACAAAATTTATTGTAAATAATCAGGTTAGCTGAAATAAATATAAAAATACAGTGTGTGATTAAAAACAGAATATTTACTCAAATACGAGTATCGTTTAAAAATAATGTTCAAACAAATAAATTAAATATGTCGGTTGTTACAAACATATCGTTAATCTTCGAGATTTTCCGTAACATTTTATATATATAAAAAAAATATAGTAGCGAGCATAAAGATCAAAACGATGTTAAGAAAAAGTTTAAATGTGAAAAAACTTTTCATTTTCAAGCTTCATGGAACACTTTATCAGAAAAAATAAGGATAGAAAGAAAATTTATATATATCCAAAATGTAAAGCACAATAAACTTATTTTGATAAAGTTATAAGAATATAACATTGGAAAAAAATAGATGATCAAAAACATCAGGACGATTAAATAAATCCATAAAATTTAATGATTATTTTGCATTATTACAAAAATGTTTAGGGTAAGAATATAAAATCGGGTAGATTACTAAATTATACAGGCTCGTTACTGGCTTTTGCATTGTTTGCCTTGATAAAATTATCTTTGAAGCTTTAAAATAAAATGGTATTTTATATTTATATTTTTCCTAGCATAGTCCTAAACTTTATGCTCGTTAGTATATATATATATATATATATATATATATATATATATATATATATATATTTGAAAACAACTTTAATCCAAAAGGAAAAGCAGGAAGATAAATCCCAAAGACCCGATCCTAATTAATATTAATATTTTAATATTAAAATGATACAGGTGGAGAGCTCAATGTAATTAAAATTACAGAGCCAATTATAAAAAAAAAATTAAATAAAATATATATATATATATATATATATGTTTCAGTAACAGAAGTTCTGCGTTCATATCTTTTGAATATTTTTCTATATTTTTCATTGCACGGCCAAATAAATAATAGAGCCTAATCTATCCAGAATTCTTGATTTTCTTCTGTTTCTGTACAAACGAAAGCAAAATGAAAGCACTAAGTATCAATTGAGGGAAGGTATAGTTCATAGTTATTGAAAATAGAAAAGTCCAAAATGCAAATTCTATATATGATTCAATAAAATAAGACAAATAAATACATTTGAATATTTGGGAGTGTTCTAAAACTGGAAGAAGTAACACTAAAATTCGAAGACACATTTTAATAGAAATGATCCTTTCCAAAATTTAAGCAATGTATCAAGAAACAGAACAATTTTGTTAGAAATAAAGAAAAGAGTATTAGTCCAGTACTTAATATCATTCATTTCATATAACAGTGAATAATGGACAATCTTCTCAGATGAAGAGACTTAAAGTAACATAAATGAGGTTCTATAGAAGGCTAAAGAGCATATAACGAACGAAATTTTAAAGAAATGGAAATATAAAGACACAGAATAAAGACACTTATATTTAACATCAGAAAGAAACTGTTGAAGATTCTATGTCGTTTAATAAAGAAATTTGTATAAGTACAAAACAAATTGAAGTAATTGGGGCAAGAAGTACTTGTCAACTTCAATTCGTCTAAGACCAAGCTGTTGTCTGTCAACCATCACAGGCAACCTCTCCTGCCTCCCATAAGCATGGACCAAGCGATTATTATTTATTTTTTTTTAATCATTTCACCCCGAGCAAGGCAGAAACGCCACTGATGTGCAGGGGGTTACATAAATGTAAAAAGATTAATTAGAAAAGAGTGAGGAGTACAAGCTAGTTAGAAAGGAACAATAGAAAGATGAGAAAGCAGGTGCAATGACAGATACATGGGCGGAGAGAAAGTGAAGATTATACAGGGGAGGGGAGAGAGCTAGAGTCCAGTGGTTAGTAGATGAGTATTAACTTTGCATTTAAATTTCTGGAGGTCGTAGCCGTCAGGAAAGCAAGAATACAGGAGTGAGTTCCACAGGCGGGAAGTGCGAGAGAGGAAGCTGCAGGAGTAGAATTGTCGTCTGCATTTGGCTAACCTGACTGTGAATGGGTGGGACCCAGTTGCCAGTCTGGTTGCACGGGTAAACACCTGTTGAGGAGGCATCAGTGACTTAAGCTCATCCGAGCAGAAGCCATGAAAGTATTTATAGAAGAGACAGAGGGAGGCCACATTTCGACGATGGGAAAAAAAAAGTTTGAAATTTTTATTTATTCTGTTATGCGAAGTTACTTTGGCCAAGGTATCAGCAGCCATTACCCCTCCACGCCATGTGATGTTCTTTGAATGGGAATTTACTTAGCAGCTTTCCCATTCAAAGAACATCACATGGCGTGGAGGGGTAATGGCTGCTGATACCTTGGCCAAAGTAACTTCGCATAACAGAATAAATAAAAATTTCAAACTTTTTTTTTCCTCCCAAATGAAGCATGAACTCCAAAAAGGGGGGGAAAAACAACCAAAAACACAGATATATATTAAAAAAAAAAACAACGAAAAATACCTCGAGAGCAACACACTACGCTTCCTCGGCCTTACCCTCTTCTCAGACCTCAAATGGAACAACTATATTAATTCCATAACTAAATCTCCTGCTAAGAAGGTTGGGTCACTATGCCATATCCAGGATGTTTTTTCCGCCTGAATCCAGCCTGCATATATACAAGTCAACAATCCGTCCGTGCATGGAGTACTGCTGCCATTTATGGTCAAGCACCCCTGCCGTTCTCCTCAGTGTTCTCGACAGGCTCCAAAGGAGAGTCTGTAATGTGAAAGGTACTGATCGAGCCGACTGCAGCCACTTCCCCACCGTCGAAATGTGGCCTCTCTTTGTCTGTTCTATAAATACTTTCATGGCTTCTGCTCCAACGAACTTAAGTCACTGGTGCCTCCTCAACAGGTGTTTACTCGTGCAACCAGCCTGGCAACTGGGTCCCACCCATTCACAGTCAGGTTAGCCAAATGCATACGACAATTCTACTCCTGCAGCTTCTTCTCTCGCACTTCCCGCCTGTGGAACTCGCTCCCATATTCTTGCTTTCCTGACGGCTACAACCTTCAGAAATTTAAATGCAATGTCAATACTCATCTATTAACCACTGGACTCTATCTCTCTTCCCACCCCCGTATATCTTTCCCTTTCTCTCCACCTATGTATCTCTCATAACACCTGCATTCTCAGCTTTCTATTGCTTCTTTCTAACTAGTTTGTACTCCTCACTCTTTTCTAATTAATATTTTTACAATCATGTAGCCCCCAGCTCTTCAGTGGCATTTCTGCCTTGCTCGGGGTGAAATGATTAAAAAAAAGTAACAGGGATAGAGAAAAAAGATGGATAACAAATTTCGGCTCAGAAAGATAGTTTTCTGTGTCTGGCTAGAATATATTTTTTACCGGAATCAATTATACATATTTAAATGTCTAACAAATTTCCTTGCATTGAGTATTATTACCACATCTGGTCTGGTGTTCTTGCTTTTGATTTATAAATTATTGATAAAATCAAAAGTATAATCTGCAGTATTAATGATCTTGAGGTGTCCTCTCAACTACAGTGAATTTTTACAGGCATAACTTAATCTTTTTTTGCTTTTTTTTAAATAAAAAAATTTCATAGTAATTAATTTGATGTACATTCAGCTGCTGTATCTTGAGTCAAGAATTTATGTACCGTAAGTGGAAAAAAGGGACTACAAATAAACTACAAAAAAAAACGAAAGCAATGTCATCAACAAACAGAGTAGTCCAAAATGCCAACTGCAGGTCGGCAATACTAAAATTAAACAGGTAAAAAAGTGTTCTAACAGAAGATGGGATGTGCGACACTGAGATCCGAAGACTAATTGGCATGAGGAATAACGCACCCTAGAATATGAGTAAATTGTTGAGAAAATTTTGCTAGAAACAAAGAAGAGCTTACTGGAGTGCTGTGTGATGTCTGTTATTTTGTATGCCAGTGAATGTTGGACAATCTCATCAAAAACGAAAGAAAAAACTAAAGCAAGTAAGTGATTCTACAGAATGCTGCGGATATGATAGATCGAGAATGTGAGCAATGATGGAGTCCTAGAAAGAATGAATACGAAAGGAAAATTAAGGAAAATACTGCTAAAGTTGCTGGGACATGTAATGAGGAAGAAAAGCTTTTCCCATCTGGAGCTCATGGGTTTGACAGAAAGAGTGACATGATAAAGTATCCGGTATCATACTTGACAGGTCAGGGAAAGTGGATGGCAGGGCGGGGTTTGGGTGGGAGAACTGGAGAAAGCATGTTAAGAGCCTCCAGGGATAGAGAGAGGTGGAGAGCCATGATCGCTTTAGTCCTTAAGGGACATGTCACAGAAAAAGAAGACTAGATTGTCGGCAAGGTTATATTGTTTTGCAGTTGCCATAACCATAAATCCTATGCTAACAATTAAAGTTGATAAATATAGAATCGCTATACTTTTCAAGTATGTGCATTGTGGTGCAGTGGATATCGACTCGGAACTAGAAATTGGGAAGTCGAGTTCAAATTCCAGTTAAATTCCTTGCTTTCACTTACGAGCAAATTCGAACTCGACTCCCCGATTTGTCGTTCCGAGTCGATATCCACTGCACCACAACGCACATCATTCAATATAAGTCCTAAAACCACTCAAAAAGGGTGGTTACTAATTAAATTGTACGAGTTTAAGAGAAGTAAATGAAAAGTGTCAGTTTATAAGGTTATGTAGGAAAGATAACGGTTAACCTTACCACTTGGTGAGGTTATCTTCATAGTGACCGTGAAACAAGTGCTCGATAATTTCGACAAAGCAGCCGTTCTTTTGAAGAAACTGCCTTGATGAAACTTTCTTCTTAAAATGGAATATAATGGAAATAACGATGATTCATTAATATACTGTAATGATCTGGACGGGTGGAAGTAAGGAATAGGGTCTTAGCTGCGTTGTTCTGGACAAGTTGAACTAAGAAATGTGGTCTCAGCTGCGATGGTCTGGACGGGTAGAACTAATAATTGTGGTCTCAGCTGCGATAGTCTGCACGGGTGGAACTAAGGGATGTGGTCACAGCTAAGTTGGTCTGGACGGCTGGAACTAAGGCTATATGCCATACAAATACCTTGTTCCCTGTTTAGGATGTCGTTTCCGGCTTTCTCTTTTCCAATCATTTCATTCTTTCCTTTTTTTTTGTATTTTTTTCCAATTGGAGTAGATATAAACTATCGCCCGGTTCACACTCCACCCTCGTCTATTGAACAGGTGAAGAGGCTCATCCCTTGTTCC
This sequence comes from Ascarosepion bandense, assembly GCA_037127315.1. Lineage (NCBI taxonomy): Eukaryota > Metazoa > Mollusca > Cephalopoda > Sepiida > Sepiidae > Ascarosepion > Ascarosepion bandense. The sequence goes on along the minus strand of JBBBDQ010001439.1, from coordinate 1,996,848 downwards.
CTGTTTACGATGTGGTTTCCGGCTTTCTTTTTTCCAATCTTTTAACTCTTTCCTTTTTTTTTTTCAATTGGAGTAGATAGACTAAACTATCGCCCGGTTCACACTCCAGCCACGTCTATTGAACAGGTGAAGAGGCTCATCCCTTGTTCCCTGTTTAAGATGCGGTTTCAGACTCTCTTTTCTAATCTTTTTCTTTTCACTCTTACGTAGCCCCCTGAGCATCAGTGGCGTTACCTCCTTGCTCGGGGTGATATGATTAACAAAAAAAATATTAAAATTAAAAATAAAAATAACGACATAGTAGCAAACCGCTTGTGACTTTTTATATGTGCAAAAGGGATTATATGATAAAAAATAATCACCCACAAAACCACCAAGACAGGACTTTTAACAAGACGGTTAATGCAGAGTGGTAAGCATCAAGACAGATGTGACTAATACTCCGTTTTTGGTCTTACTTGAGTCTTTTAAATATACTTGCAAGGAACGTCCGGGTTACTTAGCACTGAACTTTATATAACAGTCCGACTTGAGCGCTGAGCAGGGGTTTTTGTCTCACTTAGATTTATTTGTTTGAGAGAGAAAACAAGGATAAATTGTGATAAGTGGATATTCATTACGACCTTAGTATCGAATGTTACAAGCGAGTCCCGTCCCCCAATCGAGCCAAAACTTAATCGAAGACTCACGCTGCCTCTCTAAATAAGGAGTCCATTCTGATTTCATTTAAACACACACAAAGTTCTACCAAACCCTATCCGTAACATACATGTTGACAACACGAACGCCATAGCATCATTTATATGAAAAAAGATAAAAAAAACAAAACAATGGCGTTATTATTAATTAGAAGAAACGCTCAATACTATCAGCTACGAACACGCTTACAAAATGCTTACCAGGTTCAGTACATAAAACATAGGCAGTCTTCAAACATACATAATACTACATACATTTTGTTACACGTAAAATAAAATCCATCCTTAAAAATGGCTAGAAGTATAGCCGAAAGCGCAGGATAAACAAAATTCTTAAGCATTTTTCTATCATTTATTTTCTCAAAATGAAAATTATAACACCCCATGAAAATTACATAAAAACTTAACTATAATACCTTCTCTGTCATTTTCAAAGAACTCTGCATATATATATATATATATAAAGATTAACGAAACTGGTTATGAAAAGGCGACAATATGAAATTTTTTGTTTGAACATTATTTTTAATCGATAAATAATTATATAGTATTGTTAGATTATAAACAGAATATCTACCTAAATACGAGTATCGATGAAAAATAATGTTCAAACAAATCATTTCAAATTGTCGGTTGTATTTAACCAGTTTCGTTGTTCTTCATTAATTTCAGTAACATATTTACATTAGTTGAAATTACGATACATTTCAGTGCGGATATGGTTATTACGATGAATTATTATATGGTTAATTTGACGCTGTTAAAATGGTGGTCGTGAGGTTTAAAAAGCGCCTGATCAATTAGTGGCTTCCCCTATGTAGAGAGAGGTCGCAGGTTCGAATCCTGCAGAATGACACATATTTTCGTAAGAAAAATTTATCGTAAACAAAAATTTATCGTAAATAATCAGGCCGGTAGAAATAAGTATATAATGCTGTTTGATTATAAACAGGATATCTCCATAAATAATATGTATAGATAAATAATAATGTTCAAATAAATATCATTTTATATATATATTCGTTGCTGATTTTCAGCGTAGTTTGCTAATAAAAAGGACACATGCTTCAATACACTTTAATTAATATTATAAAAGATATATTTTATGTCAGACAAACTAAAGCTATCAAATTTGTTATTTCTTGGAATTCATTCTATGCAAAAAATAAAACATAATAAGTCGAATCTACTATCATTGATTTATCAAGAATCTCATTTATCGTGTAAGAACACTTCTTCCTCATGGATAGTGTCCTTTCAAGATATAGGCAATCATGGACTTCCATTTGCTGATGTCTTTTGTCGCTCTTAATACTTTTAATGTTGATATCTTCTTCAAACTCAGCTCCATCAACCATTTGCTCAAACCTATGAAATATGTAATTTGCTGCTTTCTCTTCTCTCTCATTTCTTTTATCCGTCCTGTGCGTATTAGATTCTGCGGGCCCTCCATCCTCATTACACGTCACAGGAATCTCAGCTGCCTCTTCCTAATATTAAGTATCACATTTTTCTCTTCATTCTCTCCAACACCTCATCATTGCCCCTGTGCTTGGTTCATGGTATGCTCAGCATCCTTCTGTATAACCTCATGATTTCTGCCTCGAGTTTCTCCTTCATCCTTGAAGAGATAATACAAACCTTCAATGCAATACAGAAAGACAGATATCATATATCAGTTCAGCACTCTTTTCTGTGTTTTCGATGAGACTTTCCTCTCTTTCAGTACTCTGGTTTACTTTTGAAATGCGTCCTTGGTAATGCAAATGCGTCTTCAGAACTCATTCTTGCACTTTCTATCCCCTGTCAGCACGCTTCCCAGTTATTTCATTTTCTTTACTTGTTTTAATATATTTTTTTAATTTCTCCGGCTTGTCGTTTGCATTTTGGGGTCTTCTTTTTGCTGATGGCCATACATTTAATTTTCTTTAAACTTATGTTCAGTCTTTTCTTCTTGCTTTCTCTTGCTATTTTCTGTAGGAGTTTCTTGTATTTTCTTTTACGTTGCTGCTATACTGTGTCATCGAAGTATCTTGTACTTTTGAGAATGTGGCCGCCAATGACGAATCATATCAAGGAATTTACCTCTCAAAATATTATTTCGGAGTACAAGTTGAATACAACCTGTGAGAAAACACATTTTTGTTTTACGCTCCTTTCTACATATGTATATCTTCTGAATTCGTTTCCTGTTCGTATGCAAGCGGTTTGCTGCCAATATATGTTTTGTTTATACTAACGTTTTTCCGAAGATATTGAGGCTGCCGAAAATCTCTAACAAGTCTTCGTGATGCATTTTGTCAAATACGTTTGCGTAGTCTATAAAGCACAGCTGCAAGTCCTTCTGCATTTGTATTGCTCTTTCAGATAGTATTCTAAGCATGAATATCGCATTTCAGGTATCTTTAACGAACCCGCACTGTTTTTGTACAATATTTGGCCCTCTTCTGCTGCACGCTCTTTTCATCAGAATGTAGACGTTGAGGTTTGTTATATGACTCAATAAGTTGATAATTCGGTGGAGTTAACATTCCTTTGCATCTGACTTCTTACGTAGTGTCAGGAAAATTTATCTGCTTAGGTCCTCCGGTTTTTCGGCACGGTTGCTGATTTAGTTTATTATTTATGTGATTCTCTCTAAGTAAAAGTCATGTAAGGTTGTCTCCTCTCTGTTAAAATTCCGTCTAGTTCTACTGCTTTGCTTCTGTTCAGTTTGGCCAATGCAGCTCCCACTTCGGTTTTTAATATTTCTGTTACCTTGGTATTTCCGTGTACTGCTGGCTGCTCTCTCTTGTGCTGGAAGAGATATCTAATATACTCATCCTATCGCTGAAATATTCTTCTTTCTCTAAATTAAAGCGTTCTGTCATTTGAGTTTATACATCCTGTTCTTGAGCATGTACCTGTTGGTTCTTATAATATTTATGCATATCTACTTTATTTGTCGTGCTCAGTATCTCTGTTTTGCGTATTTGTTTTTGTGTTGCAATGTTTCTTTATTATGTAAGCTTTGCTTTTTATTTCCTTGTGTAGTTTCCTGTATTGCGTTCCATGTCTTTGCATTGTTTTATGTCTCATTTACATTGTGTAACGAATCATTTCAGTAATCAACTCATTATTTACATGTGCTTTTTTCTTTAGGATGATGTCGTTTGCTGATGTGACTAGAGCTTCTATTAGAGCGCCCCATTTTGGAATTCTGTTTTCAATTGTTCCTTCGTATTTCCTTTTCACGCCGACCGTACATATAGACCGTACATAAAGATTTGGGTCGTTCACGAGTCTGTTGTACCAAAGTCTGGGAGTTGCGTTAGGTTTGTTTACTGCCCGTGGTTACATCTGTTGTTTGCATATAACTGTCAGGTGGTCGATTCCGCAGCCGATACTTGAATAGGTTTTGTACTAAATTACTGCGTTCCTGTATCTCAGTTGATAATCATATAATCAATTAGGTTCTTTGTTCTTGTCCTGGACTACTCTATGTCCATAATTGTCTTAACAGCTCTCGGAACCTGGTGTTTGTTATTATCTGGTCATTCGCTGTGCACCATTTAACTCATTTCTCACGGTGGCCATTGCGGTTTCCTCGTCTAAAATTGCCGACTGTTTCGCGTTATACCTCTTGGCCGACTTTGGCATGCAGATCTTCCATAAGAATTCTGATTTCTTGTGACTTGCGTTGATGCTGTCTAGCATAACAGTTAATTTAAACCAACATGTAAATTACCAACTTCGATGAGAGACAAAAAATTTGAAAAGGCAGACTATAATTCTCCAGTCTATCTGTAAAAAACAAAAATAATATAAAAAACAATAAAAGCACTTAACATAAAAAAACAACCCTTAACAACATCAACTTCGAACACAACGACAAGGTAGTGGCTATATTCAAGAATTCATAATATGTTTACTTCTGAACAATTTAGATTATATTTCACATAGAGCAAGCTAAGTAATTGAAAACAGAAAAGATTTTAGCCGAAAGCAATCATTAGGAAAGTTTCTACATGCTCTATGTAACAGAAAACATTCTTGTTTCTACTCATGAAAAGCTTGATAAATTATGAAATGAATTTCTTTGGCAGACATTTTCTTTAACAATAAGAGTTTGCATCGTTATATATTCATTTAATTGCCATAGGTGATACACGCTTGGGCGATCATGACTTGAAAGTAACATGACTGCCTGGGCAGAAGGTTTCCCTGCTGAAGATTGCTATTTATTCTTGCGGTAGACTGGTTGTCAACCAAGGCTATAAAACACAATCTGTACTGAAATTTAACTCATAGTTCTAGAGGGAATAGACAGATTTGCGTCTTTCTCAAGGGTATTTTACCGTAAGTAAATGCAAAAAGTTCAACTGGAATTCGAACTCCGTTTTCTCGTGGCGATCCGATAGCCACTGCACCACAACTCTTCAATATGCATTAGCTTAATTTTTATGAAAACATTTATCTTTAATGCCACCAATAATATCTTTCATAGTCAATGTGTTTAATTCATTTGCAGAAGGCTATGTGAGTAAAGGTAATTTCAAACTCCAGTCTTTGTTAACGCTATATACTCTCAACAAGACCAAAAAACTAACTAAAGAAAATTTTAGGAGAAATCTTTTTTCTTTTTAACTAGAAATATTGAGTTCTTGCTCATTGATGATTAGTTCAGAGATTTTAAAAAATCTCTAAAGATCTTACTGTTTATCTTTTTTTCTTGTTGCACTTGTGACTGTGAATCAATCCTATCAAATATACCATGTTATAGTAAAACAATCTATTTCCCAAAATCCTGTTTGTTTTTTTAATTAAGAGTTGTTGTTTTTTCTCATCCATAACATTAAATAACTCTCTTTTATTCTACATATTAAACATTTTTTTTAGTCGAGACATATTTTGGAAGACGCTCTGATTATATATCAAATAGTATATTTATCTAAATTCGTCTACCGGCCTGAATAATCGCCAAATCTTTTGCCATTCGGTAGTATTTAAACTTGTACCGCCTTAACAGGGGAATCCAACGAATTCTGACGGAAGGCGCATCTTTTCTTTAATAACATCTTTTGAATATCCATGCTTATTGACAAATGTAAATCATTGTAATGCTTAATATATAAATGGAGCGTTATTCAAGTATGAGTATCCATTAAAAATAAGTTTTAAAGTCATAAAAATTTCTCGGTTAATACAAAGGAATCGATTTCTTCTTTAGTACTTGTTTTGGTTACGTTTTGATACGAAACTGAACATATGTTACTGTTTCTGGTGAATGAGAAAAATTTGCTTTTATAAGACATTATTCATTCTCATTTACAGGGTGTCCATAGAGTTCGTGTGCACTTTTAAAAAATTATAACTTTATTTGTATTTGGGATAGAAATAAGTTGTAAAAAGGATTAGAAAGACGTAAATCTATATCTTTTATTGAAATTTCACTAACGTTTCCACATGTCCTCCTTTATTAGCAATAAAAAGAGTAATACGATTTTGCAGTTCGCTGATTTACAGTAATGCTTGAAATTACATTAGTTATTTTAGTTTTAAAATCTTCTAATGAACTAGGTTTGGTTGCATACACAATTGTTTTCACATGTCACCATAAAAAATCTAATGGAGTCAAATATGGCGAACGAGAATACCAATAAAATTGTCCACTCCTTCCGATCTATCTGTTAGGAAATTCCTGATTTAGAAACTGTTTAACACCCAGAGAAAAGTGACCAGGAGCTCCATCTTGTTGGGACACTCTATTATCTTTCAAGTTGAATTGTTCCAGCTCATTTTTACAGATTATTTCTATCACAAATACAAATAAAATTATAAATTTTTATATTGCACACGGACTTTATGGACACCCTGTTTTTTAACTAACTTGCTCACAAAGACATATGCTTGCGAACTATATTTTTTTATTTTGCTTGCGATAATTATTTCGTGAATTTAAATGAAATGGGTCATGTGAAAACTTACCAAATTTCATGTAAACCTAACTCCCGCACATGTACACTTATATTTCAGCACTTTCTTTAATGAGATTTTTCTAAAATACGTGCCGGTAGACGAAAATAAATAACTACTTAATAAAAATTAGATCCCAAGTTGGCATGTATGCCGACGACACAACAATCTACTCCCGCATCGATCAGAAACCAGGTCTGGACGACAAAGTGAACCTCGCTGCCGCACTTGAAAGGGACCTCCAATCCGTAGTGACCTGGGGTAGGAAATGGTTGGTAAATTTCAATGCCTCCAAAACAAAGCTGTTATCAACTAACCACCATAGACAATCGCATCTACCTCCCATTAGCATGGGACAGGCTAGCCTCCCAGAGAGGAAAATACTACGCCTCCTTGGCCTTACACTCTCGGCGGACCTCAAATGGAATGACTATATTGAATCCATTGCCAAATCTGCTGCTATGAAAGTGGGCTCCCTGTGCAGGGCCCGGAAATTTTTCCCACCTGAAACTATTCTGCACATATACAAATCTACCATCCGCCCGTGTATTGAATATTGCTGCCATATCTGGTCGGGTGCCCCTGCTGCTCTCCTTGGGCTCCTTGACAAAATACAAAGGAGAATCTGTAACGTGGTTGATACTGATTTGGCAGACCGGCTGCAGCCGCTCTCACACCGGCGTGATGTAGCTTCCCTGTGCCTCTTCTACAAGTACTTTCATGGCTTCTGCTCCGATGAGCTTAGATCACTGGTGCCGCCTAAGCACGAATTTACACGAGATACTAGATTAGCAACTAGGTCCCACCCTTTTACAGTTAAACAAATAAGATGTAACCGTAAATTCTACTCCAACAGCTTCTTTTCTCGCGCTTCCCGCCTGTGGAACTCCCTTCCACAAGTCTGCTTTCCCGACAGTTACAATCTCCAGGTGTTTAAATGTAGGGTCAATATACACCTCCTATCACACTAACTCCCAACTATTCTCACAACACTCTCATCTACCCAACCCTCATTCTCGGTATCCTCACCCGCCTACCACCCACCCTCTGTTATTTCCTATATTTAATCAGCCTTTCTCCACTCTACGTAGCCCCCTGCACAGTAGTGGCAGTGACATGCCTTGCTCGGGGTGAAATGCTTATAAAAAAAAAAAATAAAATAAACGAAGCGTCTACCCAAATGTGGTAAACAAATAAAAAAAGTTCAAGCATTAAAATATTTTGGATTATTAAAAAAAATAATCTATTAGTCCTTTCGAAATTGCCGATGAGTAGGTAAGAATATTCGATAATCTGATGAGAACTTGCGCTTATAAGGCGTACATTCGCCTTCAAAATCGACTAGTCCCTTTAGGATTAAAGGAACACAGGTACAAACCCTTTTGGAGGGAGCATACTTACTTTATTACTTTTGACGCATGTGCAAATCATGCTACGCATTGAAAATCTTACACTATTTGTCTTTTGTAAATTCCAATTTTAGAGAGAAGCCATTGCAACCATTAAGATCACTACAAATATCATTACTGTGTTTGATTTCAATCAGTCAGTTAAATGCCATATATAACACACACTTGAGCAATCATGTCTCTTTCGAGACACGACTGATTAGACAGAAGATTTCCCCGCAGTAAGTTGCCATTTTTTTCAGTGGCAGACCGATTAACAAGGAAGGCTATAGAGATACGTCCTGCTATTCAGACCATAGCTAGATGGAGACTGATTAATACCTTTCGCAAGGGTATTTGTGCGAAACTAGAATTCTAACACGGCTTTACGATTTCTCATTCGGAGCCGATATCTTTTACATCTATACAAATATATGATTTCAGATTCGTGAATAAATCTTATCTTCAAAATCCTATTTTATATTACGAGTAAAATATGCTTTCCGCTCTGCATTAAAAGGGTAACATGTTTAATACGTTGATTTTTCGCAGATTCAATGGATCCATTTGAATATTTTTGGGGTCTTATCTCATAATGCATAGCTGAGATATGCAAAATCAATTCTTTGTTACTGAATATCGGAAATATCTGAAAATAAAATGGGTATTCCGAATAAAAGGTAGATTCTTTTTAACAGTGTGAAATATATTTGCCGAGAGTTAAGAAACTGTCGCTTTTTAAAACCTTTTTGCCTTTACAAAACGATTGTCTTAAAAGTGACAATACACGCGTAAAAAGAAAACTGGGGCTCATACTTTACTTTTAGTATTTTCGATTCCAGTTCAAAATGCCGCCTTTTTGTTTTTTGGTATCCATTATAACCGTATTGCTTAAATTTGATAAAAAATGGTATATAAAAGAAAAGTCATAACAAGATCCAATTAATGCAATCATTAAACGTTATAATAAGGAAAAATAATGATTAGATTTAATCTGACATCAGCAGAATATGGATTTAAAAACTTTATTTGTTGCTTTTGTGTATGTGGGTGTGTTTTACTAATTCTTAAACAATGGTAACAACAAACGGCTAAGAGATAACTGTCTTGGGAGTACTTATAAACACACAATATATGGATATTGTCAATGGTGTCCATTTACATAACCAGATCACAAGCATTTAATAAAATGTACACTATTTCTTGTGAGTTTATGCAAAAATAACAGCATTCGAAACTGAAGATTGGCAGTAGATTCATTTTTTAATCATTTCATCCCGAGCAAGGCGGAAATGCCACTGATGTGCAGGGGGCTACATAAGTGTAAAAAGATTAATTAGAAGAGAGTGAAGAGGAATACGAAGCAGTTAGTTAATAGCAATAGAAAGATGAGAATGCAGGTGTGATGACAGTTTCAAGGTGGAAAGGAAGGAAATGATTTACGGGGTGGGGAAAGAGCTAGAGTCAAGTGGTTAATAGATGGTTATGTTCATTTTAACAAAAAGACTCTGACTGGTATTCTTAACACCTATTGTTTGAAAAGTAACAATTTTTTATTTTTCTTCGAAATACCGGTTCGCTTGTCTCCAACCGATAACTGAATAAAGCTTTACTTGAAAAATATTTGACATTAGAACTAGAGTCTTGTGCTTAAAGAAAACCTTATCTTTTACCGAGAAATGTATTCATTTTTGTCTTATTTCATGAAATAAATATTTCAAGCTGGCATGTATTTGCTTTCATTATAAGTCGTTTTATTAAAGTAACTTTTGCCTATCCACACTTTAAAAGCTATCTTGCATGCATGTATGGATTGAATAAAGTAAAGGAAACCGAAGTTAATATCAAACTACGTTTGGAAAAACAAGGTTTTGAATATATTTCACAACCAGATGTAACATTAAACAAAACAAGAGATTTTTTTTTAATCATTTCACCCCGAGCAAGGCAGAAACGCCACTGATGTGCAGGGGGTTACATAAATGTAAAAACATTAATTAGAAAAGAGTGAGGAGTACAAACTAGTTAGAAAGGAGCAATAGAAAGCTGAGAAAGCAGGTGCGATGACAGAGACATAGGTGGAGAGAAAGGGAAGGTTATACAGGGGAAGGGAGAGAGCTAGAGTCCAGTGGTTAGTAGATGAGCATTGACTTTGCATTTAAATTTCTGGAGGTTGTAGCCGTCAGGAAAGCAAAAATACGGGAGCGAGTTTCACAGGCGGGAAGTGCAAGAGAGGAAGCTGCAGGAGTAGAATTGTCGATATGGATATCTTTAAAGTATGTAAGCAAATTGTTTCTACACATCTATTGTTGGAAGGATAACTTTTATTTTAGAAGCAAATCCTTTAGTTTAAGACATTTTAGAGCCTCTACTAAGGATTGATTACTGATTCTTGCGTCATGAGTTTTATTGGATGACGTATTTACGATTCTACATAATAACTGTCTAAACAGAACTCGACACCAAACTCTTAATCCACAACCATTTTTTCCTAATGGAGCCTACATTTTATCCAGATGAGGATAGCAATTTATCAGTAATGCAATTCACAGATGTTGATTCCTATATTAACGGTTGTTTTGGCAGAAAATGTGATTGAAGAACGGCGTTAGAATTCTGACCGAGGCGGTTTCAATCTATTTCCCAGGAATGGCCTTGTACTGTTAACGACTGCACCGAAAGAACAACTCTAAATTTAAAAAGAATAAACCGAAGTGGGTTTCATGGCTTGCAATCTCATTCCGAGAAACATAATTGTTTTCATATAAGCTTGGTGAGACTTTAACCCTATACTTCGGAATGAGTCTACAACAACGAATGCCCTTATATATTTCGTTTGCACGAAATTCTACTTCTGCGTATGGTGTCAATAGTAGCTTTCTATATTTTTCATCCCTTTTGTAGCTTTTAGCAAATTTTGTATTTTTGCCATCTATCACAATTACTGTTCTGCAAAACATTTACGTTAGTTTGTCAAATAGGTAATGTGCTGATTTTGTTTGTCTCGCTTGATTCAATATGTCATTTCAGTGTCAGCTTTTATGAGACATCTCTTTCTGATGGCATGTAATTATAATTATTATTTGTCTTGAGAAATTGTTATGCTAGTGTGATCTGTGCACCCGTGGGAATAGGAAAGGTGAGAAAATATGAGAATAAAGTCATAAAATGTATTCATTGCTAATTCTTGTAAACGACAAATACAAAATTCTAGAGCAATTTAAATATTCCTCACCCTCAGCTGAGGAAGTTCAACCGCTGTCCTCATGAGAAATCACCCAAGAATCCTCTGCCATTAATATTTGTACAGCGGATGCATAAAAAAAGAATATGAACTAGTAAGTTAAAAAAAAGAGGAAGAGGTCGAAAATCATTGATTGTGAGCTTTCTTGTCGGATTTATTTAACCTTTATTTAAATCGATGCAATCTTAGGAGAATTAGAAGATTTATCCGGTGTTAATATCGGTAGGGACAATCTGAATAGCATACCATATGCAGATGTCCATGATTGAGGGCAGACACAGAAAAAAATGCAGGATATCCAAGAGAATTTAATAATGCAAAGCGTGAGAATTGCGATTGGCAGCCTGTGTGTAGCATCGCAGGGTATTGGAAATATTTTTTCAACGCCTCGTAAGATCATCATTGGCTATGATCTATCGCCTCTTGGAGAATCTGATACTCACATGACAGATAGAAGGAAAGAGACAAAAGCAGCGGGTAACATATTTAAATGGCCTTATCAGGTGGATGGCAGAGTGGGGTTTGAATGGGATAACAGAAGAAAACGTGCTAAGAGCTACCAAGGATAGGGAGAAGTGGTAAGCCATGATCGCCTCCGTCCTGAAGGGACATGACACATAAAGGAAGAATAAATAGGAAGAGTCTAACTATCAATTGTAAATACAAAATACACCCTTGTGCAAATTAATTGAAACAACTGCTTTAGTTTCCTTTCTTTCACAATACAATTTGTTTTAAACCTGCAAGAGTCTCAGGGTGTAATTGATTTCTATTTTTCCTCAGATTATGTAATTTGAAGTGGTGTGCATGAATATGCATCTATTTTCGGGGTGTATGATGAAATTTGCCTAGAAAACAGTTTGTCATCTGTGATTGCATCATATTTTTATCACGCCCTAACACTATTGTCTCGACTGTGGGTTGTACTACGGTCATTTGTCCTCCAAAGAAACGTATGAAAATTGTAACGCTACCCCAAAACACTGGCAATCTCTACGAAGAGATCGAGTATAGTGTTGGTGTCAGTCTTTGAACTGTCAGTCGGTAAAGAAACAAACTGAGCGCATCAGTCTAAAACGTAAAGGAAAATGCGGTCAGAATAAAAAATATAAAAGAGACGACGTGTGCGTGATCAGGGATAGTGTGAAAGATCCTTGGAGGAAATTATTTCTTTGGCTTTAATTAATTTGCTCCAGGAAGATGGTATTTGAATAGTATGTCTACCAAATACTAAACAAATTGTTCTGAAATAGGACAAGGCTGTTAGAAACAATTAAATTTGACCCGAATAACTATATGAATGTTCCTATAGCAGAGTGTATACTTGAATATTTCCTCACCGATAAAAGGTCGACTTGAGGCAACAGGGATGGAGCACGAATGATGCGTGATGAAAATAATACAGACAGAACATGTAATCAACGAGAAACATTAACTATTACGAATTAGAAAGTGAAAATTGAAATTTCGCGGTCAAACATTGCACTTTCTCGGTTTAACTCTCACAACAGAACTCAAGTGTAACGTCTATATCGGATCCATAGTTAAATCCGCTGCTAAAAAGCTCGTTTCACTGTGTAGGGCCAGGAAGTTTTTCCCATTTGAAAGAATCCTGTACATATATAAATCTAACATCCGCCCATGCATTGAATACTGATGGTTGGGTGCCCCTGCTATCCACCTAGGTGTCCTTGACAAAATGCAACGGAGAATCTGTAATGTCATCGATCCCGACCTGGCAGCCAAAACGTAGTCACTTTCTTCGGCGCAATGTGGCTTCTCTGTGTCTCTTCTACGAGTGTATTTCACGGCCTTTGCTCCAAAGAACTTAGCTCTCTGGTTCCCCCTAAGCATGAATTTGCTCGAGCCACAAGATTAGCAACTAGGTCACATTCTTTTACTGTGAAACCAATAACATGTAAACACAAATTCTACTTCACCAGCTTCTTTTCTCGCACTTCCCGCCTGTGGAATTCCCTTCCGTTTACTTGTTTTCCCGACAGCTATAATCTCCAGGAGTTTAAGTTTAAAGTCAATATTCAGCTTCTATCTTGCTAACTTGCATCCTCTCTCTTATGCTCCTTTTTCTGTCTACTTCACTGTCAGTATCTTAACCCTTCTCTTACCCATTTCCTGACACACACTGTAACTTGTCACTCTTTCTCATAACTTCCATCTTATGTAACCCCCACGCACCAGTGGCAATAGACTAACTTGCTTGGGGCGATATAATTTAAAAAAATATAATAATTAATTCGGTTTTTATGGCTTATCAGGTATTTTTCTTTATATTGTATGCGAACCGTTATGATATCTTGATAAAAACAGAGTGAGTTTCCATTATACTCATTTGTTTGCATTCAGAATTGTCGTACCTTTAATCTCCTTGCCACCCTATGTTAGAGAGTTCTGCCTTTTTTAATATAATGATAGAAGAAAGTTATCCACACAATACGCAAAAGAATTCGCACAAAATGAAACACAAGTGGGCCAAAACTTTCTACACCGACAATTGACAAAGTTAATTACGCTGGTAAATTGGTATGTGTGACAAAATTAATAAAAATTGCTTTATGACATGTTAAACTTTGTATTGTGTAAAAATAAATAAATTTATCTGAATTCTGGGCAATAGATGATTATTATTTTCGTTAAATTACTTTTAAATTTAATTTGTATTCAAGCATCACGAATATATGATGTTTGTATTGAATTACAGTAAATTATAAAAAAAGAAAGCCTTTAGATTAATTAAAAAAGAAAATTGAATTATTTAATTACTGGAAATTAAAAAATGAAAACCTATTAATTTTTTAAAGATCTATTAATCATTTGCTATTATTTTTATTTATGAGGCCTTTCTTGTCACATATCTCACATTTTCGTTCTAATATCATCAAATAAAGATCAAGAATCAGAAATATGATTTAACTATATGTGAAAAACTGAACTGTAAATTATCGTTCACTTTTTATATGCTTTTAAGATGAAAGCAAACCGGAAGGGAGTTCTGTAGAAAAGAAGTCAAGAGAAGAAACTTTTAGAATTGACTACTTTTAGCAATTTCAACAGTAAAATGATTTAAATACAAATTTAATATTATTTCTTCTTTTACGTGCAATTTTAGAAATTATTGCGCAATGCTTACTGAAAATGGATAGATGCCCAATCTTGTAGATACGATAAAGGACTGTAGAAGCAAGATTAAATAAGATCGAGTTAAATTAATTATAATCACTACTTCTGTAAATAAAGTCGAATATAGTTATATTTAATACTTCTATTGGAAAATGTTAGCCTATATGAGGATGGCTTTGAGGAAATAAATTCATTAGTATGTCTGTAGTTTAAAATCTAGTTTATGGCTTCTGCTTTGCCAGGTCCACGGCCGACCTGCTAACAACCGTAACGGAGTACATGCTACAGGCCCTTGATGAGTCTGACGAGGCTCGCGCGGTTGCTCTGGATATCTCCAAGGCTTTTGACAGGGTTTGGCACTCAGACCTCCTATGCAAACTACGGGGTTACGGTATTAGCAGTTGCCTGCCTGACCTAATCCAATCTTAACCGCAAAATGAAGGTCTTTTTGAATGGGTGTGCCTCTTCATCTTGCAGCATGAATGCTGGTGTCACACAGAGCTCTATCCTGGGCCCGACACTCTTCCTTATTTTCATCAACGACCTCCCAGATATGATCAAGTCCCAAGTAGGCATCTACGCAGATGACACTACAATATACCCCCGCATGAGTAAGAAACCTGTCGTGGTGGACAGACATCTCGCTGCTGACCTTGAACGGGATCTACACTCTGTTGTGGACTGGGGCACGAAGTGGCTTGTCAACTTCAATTCGTCTAAGACCAAGCTGTTTTCTATTTTCTGTTTTACAGGCAACCTCTCCTGCCTCCCATAAGCATAGACCAAGCGATCCTCCCTGAGAGCAATACACTACGCCTCCTCGGACTTACCCTGTCATCAGACCTCAAATGGAACCACTATATTGAATCCATAGCAAAATCTACTTCTAAGAAGTTTGGGTCACTATGTCGATCCAGGATGTTTTTTTCGCCTGAATCCATCCTGCATATATACAAGTCAACCATCCGTCCGTGCATGGAGTACTGCTGCCATTTATGGTCAGGTGCCCCTGCCGTTCTCCTCAGTGTTCTTGACAGGATCCAAAGGAGAGTCTGATCTGGCGGCTCGACTGCAGCCACTTCCTCACCGTCGAAATGTGGCCTCCCTTTGTCTGTTCTATAAATACTTTCATGGCTTCTGGTCAGGCGAACTTAAGTCACTGATGCCTCCTCAACAGATGTCTACTCGTGCAACCAGACTGGCAACTGGGTCAGGTTAGCCAAATGCAGACGACAATTCTACTCCTGCAGTTTCTTCTCTGCACTTCCCGTCTGTGGAAATCGCTCCCGTATTCTTGCTTTCCTGACGGTTACAACCTCCAGAAATTTAAATACAATGTCAATACTCATCTATTAACCACTGGACTCTAGCTCTCTCCCACCCCCGTATAACCTGCCCTTTCCCTCCACCTATGTATCTGTCATCGCACCTGCTTTCTCAGCTTTCTATTGTTCCTTTCTAACTAGTTTGTACTCCTCAATCTTTTCTAATTAATTTTTTTACAGTTATGTAGGCCCCTGCACATCAGTGGCATTTCCGCCTTGCTCGGGGTGAAATGATTAAAAAAAATGTTTGGGTCCTTTAGGTTTAATAGAAGAAGATCTGCTATGGAAAGGCAGTTTTCTCAAGATTAAACGTGCGATTTCAAATCTTTGCTTTGAATAAGTTTTTCTCATTTACGCGGCTTACCTAACGTTCGTAGAACAATCTGCGAATTATGATCAAGAGCCACAGAAAGACGATTCCAAGAATTCTTGACATAGATTATTAATTCAGGTGTTAAATGTAGAATAAACAAATGCGGACGAATATGCGTGTATATTATCGGACAAGTGAAATCTACACCTTCGCAACGAATTATTGTTCCCAACATTAATGAAGATCTGTAGTTTTAAGATGATACTGAATTTCGTTTAATGCGATAAAGCTTGATTAAAAAAGACTATTGCGATAAAAGGACGAAAAGAAAACCAATAATTATTCCTATAATGAATAATTCAGCGTATCAACAAAATAATGAAAAAATTTATTTACTTTATAATTCATTTAATTTACACTTGGTTTATTTTTCAATTCCAACTGATTTGCCTGAAGCAAATCAATCGTCCTAACACAATCCATTTTTCACAGAGCTGCAGTGAAGGGGAACTAATTAGTAGGTGACAGACGAAACGTTTTTGATCATATGATAGCCACAAACGCGAATAATAAATGTCAACCGATTCATTAATTTAAGTTTTTTTTTCACGAAATTCTTTTGCTAAGAATGTAATCGATATTTCAGAAGACATTTCATTCATTTTCTACGTGGCAAATGAACAGAATCGTTGCTGATTTGGTAATTTGGCATAAGTTTCAGTTAATTCTTTGAAAATAGAATCAAAGTTTAAAATGATGATGTTTAAAATTGAAACGATCAAGTGTTCATATAATTTATAATTCAAGCGAGCAAAAACAAAATCTTCGAATGTTCGACTATTGAGAAAGAGCGGATTTTGTTAATTACTTCATTCATTTATTCTCTCATTCTTTTAAGTGTCATTAGTCACTTTTTGCAAGGTGTGAAGCAGTCACAATAATAATTTTACCCAAATGTTTTAAAAATGACCAATTACGACACATTGGTTTTATTTAAATTTATATGTAATCGATTTGTGGACAATACTTCTCAATTTTTGTTTTAACTTTTCTTAACCTTACCTAAATAGAATCCCTTCAAATACAATTCAATATACTCTTTGACCGTTAAGTCTTACATTTTAATAAAAAAAAAGCGGCCTGGATGAAACGTCGTTTTGACTTTCATGTCAGTCAGTTGAGTGCCATACGTGATACACGCTTGGGCGATCATGCCTCGACAGAGCCATGACTGACTGGGCAGAAGATTATCCCGCAGTAGGTTGCCATTGCTTTCTGCGGTAGACTGGTTGCCGACCAAGGCTATAGAACCCAATCTGTCCTATTATTTAACCCATAACTGGAGGGAAGAGGCGGATTAATACCTTTCCCAAGGGTATTTGCGCGTAAGTGAATGCAATGAATTCAGCTGGAATTCGAACTCGGCTCCCCGATTTCTCGTTCCGAGCCGATATCCACATGTAGGATACCTTAACAAGATACATTAACATATGCCTCAGGGATGGATAACAGTTATCGTATCTGCTCTGTGCTAACTATTGCTGCTGAATAAGATTTACGAACCATATTGTGCAACAAATAAAATATCTATTATAAATTAAGATAAAACCTGTCTGATGGAAAAACAATCGGCACGACTTACACGGTCAGAACAAAAAGTATATCGATTAGTGTTATAAACAAAATGTATCCCGACGACTGCTATAAACAAAACGTATCCTGACAAGTGCTATAAACAAAATGTATCCCGACGACTGCTATAAACAAAATGTATCCCGACGACTGCTATAAACAAAACGTATCCCGACAAGTGCTATAAACAAAATGTATCCCGACGACTGCTATAAACAAAACGTATCCCGACAAGTGCTATAAACAAAATGTATCCCGACGACTGCTATAAACAAAACGATTCCTGACAAGTGCTATAAACAAAACGTATCCTGACAAGTGCTATAAACAAAATGTATCCCGATGACTGCTATAAACAAAATGTATCCCGACGACTGCTATAAACAAAACGTATCCTGACAAGTGCTATAAACAAAATGTATCCCGACAACTGCTATAAACAAAACGTATCCTGACAAGTGTTATAAACAAAATGTATCCCGACGACTGCTATAAACAAAATGTATCCTGACGACTGCTATAAACAAAACGTATCCTGACAAGTGCTGTAAACAAAAAATATCCCGACAAGTGCTATAAAATAATTATCGCGCCTAGTGCTATAAACCAAAAAATATCACGACTAGTGCTATAAACAAAAAGTATCTACACTAAAGCTATTAGCAAAAATATTGCGATTAATGCTATAAAATTATCACGTCTAATGCTAGAAGCAAATACTCTCACGACTTGGGCGATAAACAAAAAAGTATCGCGACTAATTCTATAAGCAGAATTATTGCGATTAGTCCCATAAACGCAAAACTAAAACACATATCAATTTTGTATTTCATTTCCTTTAAGGTAGTCCCCTTTCTGAAACCACAGACGTTTTCTTACACGAAATGAAGCGTATCCGAAATTTCTGTTTGGTAATGCATATCCGCTGTCTCGTCGCGTGCTCGATATCTTGAAATCATGTTTTTTTCAAGTGATATTTGATTTTTGAACAAGAAGAAAGAATGGGAGAGACAAAATATAGAGAATGTGGTGGTTGTATGGCATGGAGAATGTCTTGATGAGCTAAAGACTTCTGCGCAGGCCATGGCCACTGATGAAAATTCTGTGGTGTGGAGAGACAACTGCACTCTACACAATTTCTTCCAGAGCATTACTGTAAACAACGGGCGTTGGTGACAATGTTATCAGTTAGTATGTATGTGCGACAGAGGTTAAGGTTAATAGGTGTTAAACGACAGCACCCAACGTAATTTAATCCTTTGAACATAGCAAAAATATTGATACTTTTTGATCAGCTCGGGTTTCGTTGAAATTTCATTGACAGAAAATTTCGATGGTAAAAAAAAGGAGTACTGGACTGTTACGTGATATCTGTCCTCGTATATGGCAACGAAAACTTGACAATCTTCTTCAGGAGGAAGAAAAGGTACGAAGAATCTGAAATGTTGTTCTACGGAAAGATGCTGAGGGTAGCATGGAACAAAAATGTGAACACAACAAAAATAAAAACATGTACTTAACATCAGAAAGAATAAGCAGGAAGAAGGGCTTGAAGAATCTAAAACTCACGGGACAGATACATGGGGAAATACCGGGTGTAATACTTGATGGGCGTAATCAAGTAGAAATCAGAGAAAGTTTTCGGAGTATTAAAAAAACAAAATATATGAAGAGCTGAAGAACATATTTTTGGCAATTTTTGCAGGTTAGCATTCATTAGAATTTCAACAAAGCAAAAAAAAAAAATTGGACTCGAAAATATAGAGTTGTTCAACATTTTATTACGAGAATTCATGCTCACCATAAAAAGACAGTGTCGAATAAGCCCCTGATTCTTCAGAATTTGTCTGTTGCTTTTTTATAAAATTGCTACCACTTTTTCGTTCTCACCCCATTTATTTAATTCAAGATGAAAATATTCATATGCTTTTCTACCTAGCACACAATAGCCTAATGACAACTCATTTTGATTATTACCTCTTCTATCAACGAAACTAAATCACCCTAGCAGCAATCGATATATCTACACTTGAGAGAGAGCCACCAACGCTGCCATTCATCCAATTTTTAAGACTAGGGGCAACTATCTCCTCACAGATGAAGAAAATACTTTAAACAAAAGAAACATGGTTCGACAGAAAGGTGTTACGAATACTAAAGACCGTACATATGGGCAAAGACAAAGTTCTAGAAACAGTGGTAACAAAACCGGAACATTAAGATACTATTGATATTCCTGAAGCCCATAATGAGGAAAGTCGTTTTTGAAAGTTTGATACTCACAGGACAGATTAAACGTAAGGGAGTCAGAATAAAGCAACAGACAACTCACCTGGAGGAACTTGAATGAATGAATGACGAAACAGAGCTTTGAAAAAAAGGGTTAAAAGACAACAATCTTAAAGGACTACAAAGGACAGGAAATTGTGAAGAGTCATAATTGCCAAACACCTGAAGTGACACAACTGAAAGAAAAAGAAGTAGTTTAATGGAAAGAGACCAGCAGGTGCCATAAAGCCATTAGAACATTCAGCTTTATAACTGATAGTAATGGAAATCTTAGCAGTTTCCTTACACGGAAACATTTGGCTTCGGTTGAACATTTAAACAGTTCTACTTTCGACTGAAATTTTAAATACATTTCTATTAAACTAATCATTCAAGTAAACAGTTTACTTAATTCCAGTAACTGTTATCGGTCTTTTCATTACTGATGACATTTTCCTTACTAACCTCTTACTTAAAGTAGTGTGGAAAATAATCATGTAACTATTTTCTCTTCGAGCCACATTATTATCCATTTTAGTCCTTAGAATATCTTCAAGTGATATGACTTCTTTTACCTTATACAGTTCTTAGTTTGCGATTATGTAGAACGAGTCCACAAGGTTCTGAGAAGGGTGCCCCGCGTTACGACACACAAGATTTATTCGCTCAAACAAAATATAACAATTGGTCTGTGATATTTATCTTAAACAGATGAAAGTTTAGATATTTCTGTACAAGTCTGTTGGTTTTCATTTTATTTGTAACAAAGTCTCGAACAGGCGAGGTTATTAAAAAGATTAATTTTTAGGTTAGTATCTTTGTCATATAATAACTTGCTTGTGGTATTAGGGAAAACAACTAACGCAGTCCCTTCTATATAAAATTTCTTTAAGTCCTATAACTAATTTTTGCACCAATGATGATTACAACCAAACGGTTTGTTAGATGCGTTACCCATTTTTTTTTCTGATGTATTATGTATCCTGTCATATTTATCTATTATTTTATACATCGATTTCTTTTTATATTACCAATTATGAGAGTGTATAAATTTTTAATTCAGCGTAAATTCGTATATGTGAATAATTCTGATTACAATAGCAAAGAAAACTGACAAAAAACGAACGACAGGGAATTGTGATTAAACAATTTGTATTATGTATCCTGTCATATTTATCTATTATTTTATACATCGATTTCTTTTTATATTACCAATTATGAGAGTGTATAAATTTTTAATTCAGCGTAAATTCGTATATGTGAATAATTCTGATTACAATAGCAAAGAAAACTGACAAAAAACGAACGACAGGGAATTGTGATTAAACAATTTGTATTATGTATCCTGTCATATTTATCTATTATTTTATACATCGATTTCTTTTTATATTACCAATTATGAGAGTGTATAAATTTTTAATTCAGCGTAAATTCGTATATGTGAATAATTCTGATTACAATAGCAAAGAAAACTGACAAAAAACGAACGACAGGGAATTGTGATTAAACAATTTGTATTATGTATCCTGTCATATTTATCTATTATTTTATACATCGATTTCTTTTTATATTACCAATTATGAGAGTGTATAAATTTTTAATTCAGCGTAAATTCGTATATGTGAATAATTCTGATTACAATAGCAAAGAAAACTGACAAAAAACGAACGACAGGGAATTGTGATTAAACAATTTGTATTATGTATCCTGTCATATTTATCTATTATTTTATACATCGATTTCTTTTTATATTACCAATTATGAGAGTGTATAAATTTTTAATTCAGCGTAAATTCGTATATGTGAATAATTCTGATTACAATAGCAAAGAAAACTGACAAAAAACGAACGACAGGGAATTGTGATTAAACAATTTGTATTATGTATCCTGTCATATTTATCTATTATTTTATACATCGATTTCTTTTTATATTACCAATTATGAGAGTGTATAAATTTTTAATTCAGCGTAAATTCGTATATGTGAATAATTCTGATTACAATAGCAAAGAAAACTGACAAAAAACGAACGACAGGGAATTGTGATTAAAAACATTATATCGTGAAGATTTCACATCTGTAGCTTTGACAGAGAATAGACACTTAGCTGTGTAAATAAGTAAAAAAATTAAAAAAAATAGTAAAGTACAAGTCGTCAAAAATTAGTTTGACTGTCGCGAAGGCGACATCATTTCTCTTATGAATTCAATTCACTCAAGACTTTTTCACTGACGTGGCATTTTGCCAGATTAAAATGAACTTAGTAAAACTCGAGATATAGCAAAACATTTCTTTTCTTTGCTGAGTAGCTTCTTCGAAAGATGTTTCAGTTGCACTTCGCCCTATGATGTCGAAATATGAAAATTATATTCAAATTACAACCGCTAGAAATGTGTTTGCTGAGACGATAATTTTTTTTAAGCTAGAAAAAAAAAGACAAGTTGAGGGAAAACTATAGAATGAAAAAATGTTAGTAAATACAAGAAGGCTAATGAGGTGACTTAATATATTCGAATATGATTTGATACCAAACGACATACACCTTGTTCAGGAAACGGACTAATCTTGTTTTAACACACACACACACACACACACACACACACACACACACACACACACACACACACACGCATTCCAATAAATAACATCAGACACACACACACGCATATAGGGTGTGATAAGTAAATTGTCATTTTTCATATTTTTTTCTGGTGCGCATGCGTATTGTTTGTTGTTGTACATTATATTAGCCTTAATGAGGCACAACCGTCTGTGAGAAAAATAAAACCATGACAATTTAATTCAGAATATTTCGGTGTCAATCCAAAGGCGGGGCAGAGGTTTCGGAAGGAGATTGATGAGTCTAATGATCTTTGGAGTTTGGAGTGATCACTGCTGATGCTTCTATTCATCTTCCCACAAGGCCTCAGACTCAACACAAAGTTTTACATGAAATAGCCTATGCGAGGCAACAAAACTCTCCACTATACAACACAAGCAGAAGACAGTCATGATTGTCGAGCAATTCTGTGCCAATATCACCCTTTATAACTGACCCCTAAACTCCTCAGACTGTAAACCCCTTGCTTTATTTTGTGTACCGTGCAGTTGAGCGTCAAAGTAATGAAAACTCATTGTAACATCACACATTCAGAATAAAAGACAGGATTATGGCCGCTTTTAACTTAAACAAGGAGATACTCTACAAGAGAGGCAGGAGCTTTTGAAATAGTCTGAAACCAGTGGTTGAAGGCAATAGCGATGTTACTGAATGAATTTACGTTTTAGTATTTCTGTCATTTTGGTAAATCTACCGATTAAAATATTATGTGAGTGTTATTTTAATTTGTGCGTAATTCATCTATCGCACACTGTATATGTAAGCACTGGCTGCAATAGCCAACGGTGACTGCCTGTATGAAGCTTAACATGTGGATTATGTTGTGGCTTGTCTATTCATAAATAATGGTCAGTTGTGCGTTATAGACAAAAGGTCTACTGTATTATCATAACGATTATTATGCGAAGGACAAAACACGTCACAACTAAACTTTTTCTACTTTATCATACCATTTCCCCAATACTGTTCTTAATATATAAAAAGAGATACACACACACACACACACACACACACACACACACACACACACACACACACACACACACATATATATATATATATATATATATATATATATATATATAGCATATCGAGGCAGCAAGTAATTTTCTAAACATATGCTGTTAAATATAAGAGACAATGAATGTCTATTATGTTTAATCATGAGCCGGTGATGGTGGATTTTATAATATTTAAGTTTAAACAACCTCTCTGAAGATGGCTCATGTGAGCCAAAAGCTTAGAAGAAAACCAATAAATAATTAGCCAAATGTTGGAGAATTTTTGTCTTTATTTTCAACTGAAATTAAAGCAAAAATACGACGTTTAGAACGGCTCATGATTAAACATAATAGACATTCATTGTCTCTTATATTTAACAGTATATGTTTAGAATATATATATATATATATATATATATATATATATATCAGCATGCCGTGTGGTTATAGAATAATCCAAAGGTGTATCCTGTACAGACAGTGGTAGGATAACTCTCTAAGATACCTCTAAATATATATGTATATAAATACATAATAAGCAAATATAAGAAAAATTAAGACAGACACGTTATTTCATGGTAAATCGAAAATATAGGCCTATTTCAGACGAACCATCATCTGCTTCCGTCTTTATTGTTCAAAGGATTTTACACGAATGAGATTCTCAAAGACTTAAAAAAAAAAGACGAATAAAAATAACGATCGCTCTCTTAAAAAAGAAAATTTTTGAAAAAATACATCAGTTCGGCGAACACACACACATATA